>OMNZ01051479.1:0-19696 GCA_900303255.1 Lesueurigobius sanzi
GTTCCTCTCGCTGGAATAATGGAGACTTTTATTTTGAAGTGACAAAGGAAGCATTTAGTTGCTCTTAGCAAAAACTTGATATTTCTTTAGTGGATAGTTTATGTTTTGGATTACTTTTCAAGACTTTTTCTTCACCGTGCATTGGCGTACTCCGTGGTCTGGGATGGTGCAGACAAAACAGAAAGCTTGGGACATCGCGGGGTTACGGGGTAAGTCTCTCTCTTCCCCCTCTACCCCCACCACTCGGAGAAACACTACCAAACGCGCCTGCGTAGCAGTGCCGAGAACACAGTTTTGCGTCTTTCACTGTGAGCAACTGCCGCCACCGTGTGACAGGACAGCATTCGTGGTTCTGGACGGTGTTGGCCACGCCTACCCCTCGTGTTGGCCACGCCTACCCCTGGTGTTGAACACTGCTGCAGGACTCCAATCCACCCGGGGACGTTTTCCAGTTTAAATTTCTTCTGCAACTCTTGCTGAACATTGCTATTGGATTCTGGTCGACCTAAATTCTCCACTAGCCCATCCGTCCAAGAGAAATGGATCTTTCCTTTAAATTGGTTTTCTCCGAGGTTTCCTCAATTTTTTTTACCATGTGATTTCTGGTTTTTTGGGGGTTTTTCCTCGCCGTAGAGGAAGGTCTAAGGATGGGGGATACTCTAAGCTTGTTACTCTAAGTGATTTACTTATTCACGGGACATTACATCTGGTCCAGACATTTCATTTGTGTGTGACATTCTATTCGTGTGTGAATTATTTTTGATCATTATTGATGTCTGATATTGATTTGTTTTTGTCTGTACCGACCTTTGAGATGACTTCTGTTATGATATTGGGCGTTACAAAAATAAATTGATTGATTGATTGTTTACACGGTGGCGCAAGAGCGGATCGTTTCACAGTTTTCCACTCTGGAGGGAGTTTTCACTTGTATCCGTTTTCGAGCCCCCAAAATGCCGTTATCGTGTAAATGACATGGACATCCGATGAAATGTTTTACGTTTTTCACCCCGGAGCGTTATTGTGGGAAACTTGTGCCCCTAAGTTTCCCGGCTGTCTGACCGTGAGGATGATTGCATAATAAACAATCAATTACCACGGCATCTTGCCAAAAAAACGTTATAAGGGTTCAGAAGTAGGGCTGGGTACCAGTAAACGATACAGAGATTGAGATTTCAGATTTTTTTTAGGTAATAAATGGAATCAGTGCAAAAAATGGTACTGAAGAAATATTTTCATTTTAGGTGGCAGATAAATAGTCTTTTGTGGAATAAATTACTATTATTGTGTGTATTGTTTATGGTTCTAGATGACCAATAATTTTGTATAAGTAAAAGCAGGAAAAATTACTTGTATCTTCAGTCAAAAAACATTTGAACAATAAAAGTCCTTTTATTTATACTAGAGCTGAAATGTGATCAACTATTTATTATCTGCAATATTTTAGTCATCGATGAATCGTTTCTTGACAGAATTGTCTGATTTTTCACTCAGACCCAGAATTAAAATAGAAGTTGGTATTTTTTACGAAAACCCTGTCTTTTTAAAGGTAGGCTAAAGTTTTTCCACATGTCATGGAAACATGTCCAAATCTTATATGTAGATGATGTGAAAGTTATTTTATTCTTTTGGTTCTCAGGCACTAACCAATCAGTGACTGTTTGAAATGTTGTTTCTTTAGGGACAAACTAATGAGAAATGAAGAATAAATTGTGTTATTTCTATCAGAAATTTGGTTCTCCTTTCAAAATCTGCTCTAAAGACATGAAATTTAGCTTTTGTAATACAAGTACAATACATTATACCACCTAATTTATACCATGGACAGCCTACACATTTTGCTTTGTCGGGGCAAGCGTTTTGTAAATGAACAGGAGCTGGTACCTATTAACAGCTGAAGAGATCGTGTGACGCATCATGTGATCAACAAGAAGCCGGGAAAGTACCAGAACATCTCTTTTTTTTTCAATCCAATCTAGTATAATTTAGTTTAAGTATTGAAAGAATA
This sequence comes from Lesueurigobius sanzi, assembly GCA_900303255.1. NCBI lineage: Eukaryota > Metazoa > Chordata > Actinopteri > Gobiiformes > Gobiidae > Lesueurigobius > Lesueurigobius sanzi. The sequence continues at coordinate 2,009 of OMNZ01051479.1, forward strand.
ATGTTCAGGTCCTGGTGTCGTAAAACAAACGTTTTAAGGACTGGGATCGAAAAAATTGGAAAGGTACAGCAACCCTATTCAGAAGTATTCTATTTTTACGTAAATCCTAAAATATAACTTGGGCAATAATATTATGAGGCCAACAATATACTAAAAGGGACAAATGTGTTAAGTGCTATGTTCCATCGGACCTCTCAGACATTGTGCTATAGTTTGATGTTGTTTTGTATCATCTGTATTCAGTTTTTCCCATGAATAAAATGGACTATAGTGCCCCCCATGGTCTACTTTTCTCCCCCATAGTCTAAAAACAAGCTGAACAAGACATTTGAACAGGAAATTCAATTCATTCAGCTTCTTTTCTTTCCATAAACATAAGAAGCACCTATTCTGCTGAGCTGTGAGTGAGTGTGCGGTCAATCATTGCTTTGTGTGTGCTTTTTCACTGATCTTCTTTACTTGTCTCTCTCCATTATGAGCAGTGACTCTTTGAAGTTTCTGAAAAATGTTATCCAGATATTTAATTTAGCCTGTTTTCTCCTCTCTTTTTTTCTGTAGATGAGGAGCTGGAGGACAATCCGAACCAGAGCGACCTGATCGAACAGGCAGCAGAGATGTTGTATGGTCTGATTCACGCTCGGTACATCCTCACAAACCGAGGAATCGCCCAAATGGTAGGAACCCGTTTCATCTCCAAAACAACGCCAACAAAGTCCAAATTACCGGTTTGACTTGAGATGATGAAGGTTAAAGAGTTATGTAAGAATTTGTGGCTGATTAAACGTTTCCAAAATACATTTTCTTACTACTAGACAAGAAAAAGCGTTGATTCTGGGCAGACGGTGGAAGGTGAAGCCTCGGCCACGTTTTGTTTTCAGTGATAACGTTGAGTTTCTGTGGCTTTGGTAGAGTAAAGGTATGTGTGAAATGTATGTTATCAAACCACACTCTTTTGTTTCTTTACTGTAGCTGGAGAAGTATCAACAAGGCGACTTCGGCTACTGCCCCAGAGTTTACTGCGAGAATCAGCCAATGCTCCCCATCGGTGAGTCACAGTCAGGAGATAACTGTGTGTGTGTGTGTGTACTGTGTGTCTGTGTGCGGTGTGCCGCTTCATGACGTGCAGCGTGAGGTGAAGCAGTTGAGGCGAGACACTGCAGGTGAAGAGGGAAACATTTCAAATTGAGCAATTTGAAAATTGCTGTAGATTCAGTTTCATTTTGGCTAGATCAGAATAGAATCAGAGTCAACTACTCCACCCTTCAACCAGACCATGTTAGTAAAAGAAAGTAGATTACATCGCAAACGAAATCTTAAAATGACTTTGCCCTTGATCTAAGTAACTAATTTCAAGAATTCTGCAGTAGGGTCAGTCTTTTACTTGAGACAGAAATATCTACAGGGTTTCCGACTTTCCTCTGAGCCCCTGTGCAGCTGTTATACCACACACACATGTAGTATGTGAGGATGCTCTCGATCGAGCACCTATAGAAGGACACCAGCAGTCTCTGGCAGATGTTGTTTTTCCTTAGGATCCTCAGGAAATGCAGTCTCTGTTGGGCCTTTTTCAGTAACTCAGAAGTGTTAACGCTCCAGCTCAGGTCCTCCTCAATCTGGATTCCAAGGAAATGGAAGTCTGTTAAAGACATTGTTCAACTAGTTTTACTGCAGAAGTTTGGCAAAAATCCAAAAATAGGGTCTACACAGCTGTTTGGAAAGAAATTATACACTATTTCTGTTGAAAAGTTGTCAGTTGTATCAAAATTTGTATTGAATATGGAAATTAATATTAAATACGCACCAATTTGTGGCATTTCTGGCATTAAAAATGTAGAATTTGGGCATTAAAATTGCATTAAAAAGCATTAAATTTGACTTGCTGCTACTGGCATAAACCCTGATCTAATCATACTCAAAATTAGTTAAAAAGAATACTCATTTAGTTGAAAAAAGAATGCTGTTGAGGTATTTTCTTAATTTAAGTAAAAAACTTACCCCACTGGCAGAATTCTCAAAAGTAGGGCAAATATACTCATTTTGAGAAAGCCGGACTTATTTCTAGATTTCGTCCTCCTTGTCCTCCTTCTTCTCCTTCGTCCCTTCTTCCCTCCTCCTCCTAAGCATCATAGTTCAAAGGTCAGTCTGTTTAATTCTGTGAAAAAGTGCATTTCTGGCTATAACTTAAAGGCACTAATGAGTAAATAATCAAAGGGTCCAAACACATTCTTAACTTTCGCACACATTTCTAAAATCCTGTTTCTTTTTTAATACTTTTCACAACTTGCAGGGTCTGTTTTTAGGATCACTGTCACATAAATGCAAGATCATTGGCCTGTAAACAACAAAAATGCTTTCTATTTAGATTCATAGTAGTACTTCCACAAATGTCTGGGTTTACAGTATACATATACAGTAGGACAAAACAAATTTCACTCCACTACCAAGAAGAAAAATCTGGTATAGTGCCTTTTTTAATGTGCTGGGGGGTCCGGGTCTTTAAAAAGGTATTAAATGAATCTTTCTCATCTTCTGTCCGTCTCCTCAGGGCTGTCGGACATCCCGGGCGAAGCCATGGTGAAGCTGTACTGCCCCAAATGCATGGACGTTTACACCCCCAAGTCGTCCCGGCACCACCACACGGACGGGGCCTACTTCGGGACGGGCTTCCCTCACATGCTGTTCATGGTCCACCCTGAGTACAGACCCAAGAGACCCGCCAACCAGTTTGTGCCACGGTTCGTCAATATTTTATCCATTTTAGCCTCGTTCTGGTGCTGATTGAGAGTTTTGGCAGATCTTGCTGAAAGACGACTTGTGTTAGAGGCGAGACGCTGCAGGTGAATAAGGGGAAAAAGGAAATTGAGTGATATGAATTTGAAGCTCGAGCTGGATATTACTGTATCTTACTAATAGATTCCATTTGTGAGCAGTAGAGGAGCATTTATATTCATGTCTTGCACTTTGTGTTTATAGTAATTTATTAACCCATCCTGAACATCTGCGTAGTCATTACATTAGTGACCTTTTCGCAGCATAACAAGTTTTTGCGAGGACAGATTTGCCGTTGGCGCAACTTATAGAAAACCTGTACACGGCGAGACGCTGGAGGCACATCACGTCTTACAGAAAGATGAATATTCAATGACAAACCTGACTGTCACGTAACGACTCCCTTGTTTAATTTAATTTAGTGCATCCTGTTTGTGTGATCCTTGATATACTGTAATTACTGTATTGAACACACAATGGAGCCGTAAAACAAATGACTCGGGTGCCTGTCCAAACATTTCCTTTACAAAAGGTGTGTTGTGTATTAAAGGCTTTGCGCAAATTTGCATTAGAATAACATTATGTTCACCATCACATGACAATAGCTCACAACCACCGGCCCACGTCAGGGGCCCAACGTGTGGCCCGGGGCCCAAATGAGGCACTCAGACCAATCTCTGTTGGACCTCAGGAGTTTTACGGCACACGCAGTCAGATTGAACTGCAGGTTTACAGAGGGGAGCAACGGGAAGGTGAACACCCCCTTTGTTGAAACCGTTGAGATGAATGTGGAAACATCAACTGAGATCTTCACATTTACGTCTGAAAAATTACTTTTTATGAGTTTTATACAGTATATTGTCTAATATGTCTGATATAAACGAGAAGCAAATGAAGAGATTTGTTGCTGTAGAGAAGTAACAGAGAGAACAATTAATGTTTTAAAGTGGCTAAAGTTAGCAGGATGTTGGCATTTTCCGGACTATAAGTCGCACTGGAGTACAAGTTGCACCAGCCAAAAAATGCATAATGAAAAAGAAAAACATACAGTATATTTTAATATATAGGTAGCACCTGAGTATAAGTCGCAGGACCAGCCAAACTATTAGAAAAAGTGCGACTTATAGTCCAGAAAATACGGTAGGTAAACGAAGCAATATTGAAAAACAGAAGAAGCTGTAAAATTAGTATTGGCAAACTACAACAACCTTGGATTTTATCAAATTAAGTCACTATGAATGTCTAAACAGTTCATATTGAAGTTTGAACATGCTAAAGTCCTGCTAACTTTAGCCCACTTTAAAACATGAACTGTCCTCTCTGTGAATCTTCTACAGCAAAAACTGTCTTGATTGATTTGCTTACCTCTTACATTAGAAAAATATATAAAACGCATTAAAATGTTATTTTTCAGACATAAATGTGACAATAATTGACAATTTACTCCAAAAAAAAACAGAATTCTGTGGGAAACAACATTGTATTCATTTTTATAACATTTTAGTGCGAGGCAGTCACATTAAAGATGCATCGTGGAACTTTTTATGCGGAAAACAAAACAAAACTTGTCATTCATGTCTACTTGACCTTTAGTGACCCCATAGCTGTGTTGGTGGTGAGATGGTGCCTTTACTTCCCATCACATCAGCCTAAATAAGGGATAGAGCCAGCTTTAAAGTTATGGTTTTATTTTGTTGATATATTGGTTGCAAAGATTTGGGATTGTGGATATATTGTTTAGTTGGGGGGGAGCATAAGGTTATTAGTGAATAAATCAGTAAAAGGTTCAATTTCACCTTGTTTTTTGGGGGTTGAAAATGCAATAAATCAGGCAAGGAAATAAATATTGAAAAATCCCTCCAATGACCAATGCGTCTAAATATTGTTAAATACAAGACTGGAAAGTTTTGAGTCTGTAGGAGCTACTAAAGAGCAGATGTTGTCTATGTTCTATGGAGAACTATTAAACAGAGCAATAATTACACTCCTTATTGTAAAATATTGGGTAATTTATTTGTTTCCAGGTGAAAGTTTATATGTTAAGAGCAAACTTCATGAATCCCTCCTCTGTGTCTTCTCCTCTTCAGGCTGTACGGCTTTAAGATCCACCCCATGGCCTACCAGCTGCAGCTCCAGGCAGCGTCCAGCTTCAAGAGTCCAGTCAAGGCCATTCGCTAAAGTCTGCCCCCTCCTCTCCAACACCACCACCACCAGAGGGAGGCGGGGGCGTTCCCATACCCGCCCCCGCCTCCCACAAACGAAGACTGTATCATTTTTGTTTATAGATTAGGACAAAACGAGCCAGAGCCAGACATACAACGGGACAGAAATGATTCTCGATGGATAAGTGTAACGTGAACGAAATGTGGCTCACGAAAAGATTCAAGTATAAGATTGGATAGGAGCTCTGTGGGATAAAGTTATGTACAGCGTAGTCCAGTGAAAGCTTTGTGTTTTTGGTTTGGAAATTTGAAAAGGAGCAATTTGTAACAATGGTAGACTGTTTCAGGCCTTGTCCACACATAAACACATATTTTTGTAAACTATCCATGTGAAAACGAAAAAAAATCTGTCCACAGCGTTACATTCTTTTGGTCCGTTTTACCAGAATTCTGTCTGTATTTAGTTGTGTTTTTGAAGAAAGTTCATGAAAATATCCGATTAAGGACGTCATGAATGCGTACACGTGTGGGCAGCAGAGAAATATGAGTTATAAAACTATCCAAGTACGTGTGGACGAGGCCTTAGTCTGAAAGAAACATTTTCGGGTGCCAACTAACTTTCAATAAACACCCATTAATGGTTAACCCTTATTTACATACATTAAGCAGTCTCCAAACATGCCGCGCATACCAAGGTAGTCAAAAATTTACCATCGAAGTATGTTTTTGGAAAGGTCACCCCCCTCTCTCCTCTCCTCGCTCGAGTCGTGTGGGATGTAGTGTGGTAATCGTCGACAACAGTGGTTCTCGACTGACCCGCCGTCAGCCTGGTAGGACGAGGCGCGACCTAAATTAGAATTGGATAATAAATGGAATCAAATATAGCATTTTCCGTACACTGTTTGTGGAAGAAGCATGAAAAAAGCCTGTAAAGTTCACATCATGACCATTTAAAGGCACTATACCTGATTTTCTACATGATAGTTGTGGTCCAAACTCGTTCCTAACTCACATTACTTAAGTCGTGTTTCTTCTTAGAGATTTAGTCTTAGATTATCAGCACATTTAACAACAGGCGGGGTCACCTTTTTAGGGTCATAGTCACAGAAATGCAAGAAAACTAGCCTGCAAACCCATGAAATTGGCAATAAATATTTTAGATTTAGATTTGCAGAAATGTCCGAGTTTGCAATATATTAAAAATGAAGAAACTAGTTTTGTTCCACTACCAGGAAAAGATCAAGTATCCTTTAAAGAGTCCTGCACTGCAAACTATTTTCCACTTAAGAAAACATGATGTAAAATTAGATAATGAAGCTTCATTTACATGTTGCACACATTCTTTTTTCCTATTTTAACTGCAACGAAACTTCCAAAATGACAACAACAAAAAACAGGTGAATTGCACGATCAATTTTAAGTAATTGAGTAATTTTATGATATCAAGTTTTTGTAATGTAGAGTTTTTATAGCCTGGCAAGCCAGACTATAGCATGAATTGTATTGTCTGGGGTTAGGGTGGAGAAACTGAAGGTTGTGGGTGGAGCCAACAGTTGTCATTCAACCTGCTTCTGCCGTGGTAGGTCAACGATATGACCAATCAGAGCAACGGATCTTCCTTGTTTAGCTATCTCCACCGTCGTGCAGCCGTGTCGTCATCCTTCTAAGCCCGCCTCAATGATTCAAAAAGAAAAAAATATCGCAACACAGAGCGTTGTTTGGCCACTATGGTGCGTCTAGTTACTAAACTAGAGTTTTTATACTTCTTCAGTCAATAAATATTGGAAAGAAAAGTTTCCTGGGAGAGGTTCACGACCCACTGAAGAATGGTCCGCGACCCACTAGTTGAGAACCACTGGTCTACGAGATAATATTTGAGTAAAGAAAAGTGATATACAGCACAAAAACTGACCTCACATTAGAGCTTTGACGGTGTGGTACGGTATATTCCTTTCCTTTTTCTACTTTTCACATTAGCAGCTCTTTATTGCAAAACGAAGCAGCTGTAACATGAATTCGTCCCGCCGACCGCTGTCCTAACTGCCGAATGCAACTGGAAACCATGGCAACTAGGCTAGAGTCAAGAGAGCTGCCATCACAAGACAAATAATCAGATGCTTCTCTTCACAACTTAAGCAATTCTGACAACGTGGTTAAGGTTTAAATGATTAAAATACCTATAATTCTCTCTCGGGTTTGAAGATTTCATTCGGGATTCTACAACTTTGCAAAATATGTCGATAAACAGTTGCAAATTGCTCCTTTCCAGTGCGCCACACCCGCCCCTCCTCCCCGATGCATGTCCTCAGGCCCCACACGGATGCAGCGCAAACTCATTCGGTTCGGTGTCGTCAAACAAATCTGTTGAATTTGCCTTAAAACACAGAAACCAGGATTTTTTGAGTCGATGTACGTCTCGTTATTGCATAGAAACCTATTTATACCACTAATATACTCCGCTGTCGACGTCAAAGCATCCACAGAAGAAGAAGTTGTAAGAAATGTAACGACTAAACTCCCCCTTTTCCCTCTTTTTTTTGTTTTTCAACCCAGAAATGTAGTCCTGTTTTTAAAGGCACACTGCGGGACGTTCCAGGTTTCATCCACTCATGTTTTTTAGAGGTATTTTTCACCGATAAAAACAGCCGTAGTGAGCGATAACTGCTTGTACTTTATTATATTTATTGGCTGAAATGTTGACGCAGTGTGGCTTTAAAAATAAAAAATAACCTTTTCAAAATGTGATCAGCCTGGACAGTCAAAGAACTCTCTCGTGTTTATGTTTATTCTCCCTTTTTCAATGTGCGCTAAGGATTTGGTAGATTTTGAATTCTACGAACAAGTGGAAGAATTGTTCGTGGTAGTTACCAAAAAATTGCCATGAATCAGTCTATAAAGGATCAAGTTTGATAATTTTCTGAAAACGAATGGGTCTCTGCTGTCCAGGTTCACTGCAAAAACTAATCTGAACATTTAAATAGTTCTTGATTTGAGTAGGTAAGTAAAACGGAAAGAAAATGACCATCTCAATGCAATTAAAATTTGAAAATAAATCTAATCTAAAGAAATTGGCTTCAAATTTGACACTTTTTCTCCTCTAAATGCAAAAAGACTAAATAATGTTACTTGCCTCTTCACTTCAAAGTCATTTATTTCAAGAAAACTGTAGTTATTGTTAGATTTTGCAGTGTTAAAACGTTACAGAAATACATGAAACATCTAGTGGTTTATTGGAGAGATTTCCCTTCAGTCCAGTCTCAAATCTGTGACGCAAATTTCAAATGTCGTGAACAAACGTTTCCTTTTCCCGACACTGGATGTGAATGAAATCTCTTGGAAACACCTGAACCTGCTCACTCGTGTGTCCATTCAGTTTTGTTTTTCCATCTCACTCGTGTCCATGCACTCTGTTGTTTATTTCTGTGTAAAATAATATTTGATTATCGCCTCTCCGTGTATTTATGTCACAAACTGAAGTCTCTCCCGGTGTTTTTTTTTTCCTTTTTTTTTCTGTGGAGGGTGGGCAGGATTCACAAACCTCAATAAACTTATATTTTCTTTTCATACACGTTTGCTCCAAGTTATTTGTCATCAACCGTGTCATGAAAAAGACAGTTGTTATAGGGAAATGTCCAGGTAAAGAGTATGTTACAGTCAAATGATTAGGGTAAAGCCGGGGTCTCCAACCTTTTTTTTTTTTTTTTTCACCTTGTGAGATACTTTAGTGTAACAAAAAATGGTAAACATTTGGGGCTTAGCTGGAGGCGGAAAGCTAGATCCTTTGTAGCTGTCGTCATAGTAACTATAAACAAATGTCTAACTGTTGTAGGAAATATCAGATAAAACCTTATTTTATCGCCTCAAATGTCATTCCTCTTCTTCTTGCACCTTAAGCCACAACAGGACCACATTTTTTAGTTGTAGTTTTACACTTACACTAGTTTTAGTTTAATCTTATTTCTCTTGCTCACTTCCTGCCTCCAGCTGATGTCACTGATGATGTAGGCAGTGAAAGGGTCCATACATAAAGCTTCATACTTCACAAAATTGTCATTCAGTAAACAGCACATTCTAAATATCAAGAAAGCAACAATAAAATCCGAAAATTGAATGAGGGTTGAATTTTCATGTAGGTGCCAATCATCCTAACCCATAGGGGGTCAATTTCCGTTTAAAACAACAAAAAAGGGAGGAGGGGGCCCCGTGTGAGACCTACTTGTCCCGGGCCTCAGAAAGTCTGTTGACGGACCTGTCGACAAGGACCAATGAAAGAACCAATTGAAAATGTGCTTTCTCTTTAACCATGATTTCCATCTGTCTTATTTTTAAGGTACACTGCGTAACATTTGGGATTATACTTTTCCCAAAACAAAACCTGCTTCCAATGACCTGCTAGACACAGAAAATGATATTTTTGCTGTTGAATGGTTTTGTATGAGGACCCAACCTATTGAAATCTCATTTTTCCTTGTTATTAGGTATTATTAATAGGTATTTTAGCACCCAATATGAATGGAGTCCCCTTCAGGTGCTGAATATGTGAGTCACAGCCGAGAAATATCGAGTTTAGAAGGGGCACCAAAGGGTAACCGGACCAAACTACTCCGCCGCCATCTTGAAAATCCATTTTTGAGGTATTTTAATAACAATAATGCTTGTATTTTTTTGTAATTATTGGGTGAATTGTTATGCGGTGTGCCTTTAAACTTATATTTCCATAAACACTGCTTACACCATAGAGCTGAGGGATGTTCCTCCAAACTTCCCGATGCAGTGTTTTGGTGGGAGGGCGTGAGGCGTTCACATGACTCTGAGCAAACTCAAAACAAACAAGGCTCTTTCAAAGAGTGAATCACACTGTTCTCCTCTAGACCAAATAAAATCAGCTGAAATGTGACATTGCCAGAAATAGTCATGATTCAATTAAGACCAAAGCCATAGGAAGCAATAAATTATCTTTTGGTTTCATGTTTGAATATGTGGCATAAGATAGTTCATTGTTGAAGGAAAGGACATATGGGGTAGACTCCTTAGATTTGATTTGATTTGATTTTATTACAAACAATGAACGAGGGGAAGAGTGAATTCAATTATTAGTTGTGACCAAAACACATTTGTAACTTTCCCAACAGATTTTTAACATCTAATTTCTTCACAGATATTTCAGGATGACAAAGTTGTCCCCACCAACCTCATGTGGAGACGGATGAGAAGATCCCTTTAGGCTCAGGGAGAAGAGGGTCACTTTTTGTTTTGTGTTAATTGGTCAGGTATTCGCGGAGATCTTTTTTTCGGTTTGCATTTGCAGTCCGTTTATTGAGCATAATTACATACTTTTTACTCAATGGGGGTCATTTACCAAGCGTTTGTTCATAGTAGCATCTGTAAAAGCCCAGAGGAAATGTGTCTATTCTTAAGCTCATGGAGATAAAAATGTGATTCTCATTTTAGATTTATCTGATTTTGTTTCTGATTTGTTTCTCCTAAAGTTCACTCGGAGCAACAGATGACACCAGAGTAGGAGACCGACTGGAGACACTGTCCCATGGAGACAAAAAACTGTTTCAAAAAAGCCAATATGGAGAAAGAAATATGACGCTTGTAAATTCAAAAATGTAGTTGAAATCAAATCAGTGTATTTTCATAACACCCGGTATCACAAAAACCTTCGTCTCATAGGGCACACATTCATTTAACCACATGATGACTTAAGCTGGACACACACTAGACGATTTTTAGCCAGAGTTTTAGTCTGAGGAGGCGTGGCTCAATAAAAACTTTCTCTCATGGCATGATCTGTGGTGGGACTCCTCATGTGTGTCTATGGTCCTCATGTCTGTCCTTAAGTGTGTGTCTGTGCACAGATCTTTAGTCTCAAAAGATTTAAAATCCTCTAGTGTGTGGGCACCTATAGCTTATTGAATACTTTCAAATGTACCACAACATTTTTGTCAGGGTTTCTACAGCAGCAGCAAGCCAAGTGTAATGCTTTTTAAAAGCCAAATAAAGCACACTAAAGCCAAAAATGGTGAGCGCATCATGGATCTTCAGGGCAAAAATTCATATCCATCAGCTGCTCATTGGAGGTGGGTGATATCTTGTGTTTGAAATGAAAAACAGACAAAACTCCAAGGCACTCAGACAAATGAAATTAAAATGAAAAAGCCTTTATTATCACATGGCCTTTTTGATAAAAACAAACTTTTATGTGGGTGTCTCATATTGTGCTCACTTCTGTTGGGCAATATTCATCCTAGTAATCCTCTTGTTGACAGTGTATATATTCCATGTTCATACTCCAGTTTGTATGGTCTTGCTGAAGACTGTTCAAATAGTATTCTTTTTTAATTGTTATAATTGACATTATAAAGGATCAGAGTTGGTGCTGCTCTGAGGGGATGACCTAATGGGCCCCTCCTTATATAATCTATACCTCACACCTGGTGCTGAAGTTTGCATCCTGATGAAGGCTCCAAGGAGCTGAAATGCGTTGGTGCGTTTTTGTTTTGATCAAAAAGACCATGTAATAATAAAGGCTTTGAAAATAAAATACTTTTAACCCAATTTCAATTGTAGTGGAGTAGAAAGTACAGATACAGGCTCTGAAATGCAGTGAAGTAAAAGTAAAAAGTATTCATCATAAAATTTAGTGTCTATAATTTATACTTTTTACTTTGTTACTTTCCACCACTGCCTACGCCCTTACACAAATGCTTTATATTTAGTTGTACTTGCAATATGAGGAGGCCAAAACTAATTTCACTCCACTACAAGGAAAAAGATGAGGTATAGGGCCTTTACTAATCATGGTAATATTGCATTGGTCTCCTAAGTGTCTTTGGTCGTTACATGAGCAGCCGGTTTGTGGTCATGGGAGTTATGTGGGATTCTCCACTGCACAGACACGCCCCGGGACAGTCACTGTGAGAGAGGGAGGATCTGACAGCCCTTGTGTTTGTATGAGTCACTGTTTGTCCCGAGGAAAAAACGGCTTTAGAAGACTCCGGTCCTGGACTCGGGTTTAGTCCTGGTCCCGTGGTCTGGTCCTGTCAGAGTTTCCAGAGAGACCAAAGAGGATCAGTCAGTCACATTCACACATCTGCAGCAAAAACAGGGCTGTTCTGGGGTTAAAGGGAGACGCTGCACACAATTTAAATTGATTTTCAGCTTTTGGGACAGTTTGCTCTTTCAACATATAAACCTTCACCTGGAAACAAATACATCCAAATCTTTACAATACAAAGAGTAATTATTGCACTAACTAAACATTTCTTCATAGAACTCATCAAAACAGCTCAAATTTAGAGAAATAAGATGAATTTGGGTCATTTAAACGTATCTAGATATTGACACTTATTTGTGTAGATGACAAATAATTTAGTATAGGTATCGAAAAAAGTATCGTTCAGGTATCGTAAAACGTATCGTTAAAGTATCTAGTATCGGAAAAAATACCCAGCCCTACCCATTTCTCACCCCGACAATGTTTACAAAAGAAAAGACCATTATTTTCAGGAGAATATTTGAATCACATAACTTTTTGGGCACCCAGGTGGTGTTGGGGCCCTAATTAGCTGCATAGGCCGGCCCTGTCACTCAATTAACCCTCTGAGGTCCCATTTTTTATTTTTCGCCTGGTATTTTTTTTGTTTTATTGCTTCTGAATCACCTCTTCATGGTGCACCATCAAGTGCTTGGACTCTTTATTTTCATAACAAATTGAACTAGTATAATCAGAATGCTGTATTAGAGTCATATCAATGAGGTAATCATGATAGAAGCAGAAAAACAACCAAAAAATTTGGCGAAAATTTAATTTCTCACCTCACTCTTTCCCTACATGCAAAACATCAATGACTATGGCTGCGGACATTAGAAAATGTTTTCTGGTTAGACCTGGCCCAGGAGATGGAAGATAAAGGCTGTAGTTACTGTGTAAATGTTTATTTTTGACAAAAATCACAAAAAAAATGGAGGCGCTTTCAGGTGTAAGCACTTTTTTGATTATTATTCCACTAAAATATGCTTCTATAAACATAGAAAGCTATAAACCTGACCTTCTGTGTGAAATCTTTGTTTATTCACCATATATTCACATTTTTGAAAAAATAAAATAAAACAATAAAAAAAATTGCCCTTTTTGATACGAATTTTCGACGCAACCTTACGGAGGCCTAGAAGGACATGGGGGGGGCTCATTTTAAAGCCCCAACCCTCCCCGCCTTAGCTGGAGGCGGAAAGCTAGATTCCTATCTATTTCTATTGTAATGATAAACAAATGTCTAACTGTTGTTGGAACTATCAGATAAAACCTTATTTTATCATGTCATTCCTCTTGTTCTTGCTCCTTAAGCCACAACAGGACCACATTTTGTAGTTGTAGTTTTACACTTATAATCGCTAGTTTTAGTTTAATCTTATTCCTCTTGCTCACTTCCTGCCTCCAGATGATGTCACTGATGATGTAAGCAGCGAAAGGGTCTATATGACTTCATGAATCCACAATCTCCCATCTCTAGAGTGAGTTTTTGTCAGCCCTTTCCAAAAGCTCTCCAGCGACATTATTATTGATCACTGTCTCAGCCAAACAACACCTCAGCGGCACTCTTCTGGTTTTCATATAGCAAAAGTCACCCTGCTCTATTTCTATACGTGAAAAAAGAACAAACATCATGAGATTTTGTATAAGAGTGGATAAAAGAATGACTCTGGCCAGATGCATGAACTCTTAGCACTAGTTTGTTTAAGAAGAAGTTTTTTTGCTGTATATTCCTTTCCTTTGCTGCCATTCACGCTGCTGTAGCCTGGAGTTGTCCTACCTTCCTGGTTTCAAACTGCAGTATGCAAACATAGCAACCAAGTTAATTCAGTAAACTGGCAATCGCGCTGACAGTGAAAACACTGGACATCGGATCAGTTTTGTTTCATGTGGATAGGCCCAGTAATTATAAATCTATTACCCATAAACCAGCATTTTCCCATCAGGCCTGTCCTCCGTGTCCAGATCAAACTCTTTTATGCCCAGTGTCTGTAGAGTTTTGGGTTCCCTGCGGCGTGCTCAGCGGTTACAGAAGATTAAATGATGTGGGAGTTTGAGTCTTGTGACCGAGAGACGCGCCCAAGAGTCAGATTTACGCTTCACCATCGTCTTTGCCTCATCAAAACACACAAGTATGTTCAGAATGTCCATTACAAAACAGGACCACAACATGTTTGTGAGAGATCAGTCCTGGGTTTCTTCCATGGCTCTGCATAAGCCAGTTGCCCTGTTTTGTAATTAGTCCAAGTGAGACCAAGAGCTCAAACATCCAGGTATAATAAGAAACTCTGCAGGTGAATAGGAAAAAGATACATTTAGGAATATCAATTAGAAACTTTTGATGTACATGACATACACATTTATTAGAGCACCACCCAGTATAAGGTGTTTGCCACTGCTGCCATATTATTTAACAGTATTTCTGTTTACCAATTTTTTTTGTTTGTTTCTATTTGAGCAAGAACAAGGAATCTGGAGCTGTATCTGATGGTCTGGCCAAGCCAAAGTCCAGACTTGAACCCCATTGAACAGATCTGGGATTTAGTGAAATAAAAAATTGATCACACCAGTCTCATCCAAAGCAAGTCTCTGGGAACAGATAGAGTCTATGTGGAACTCAATAACAAAAGAGACTTTGCCAAACTACATAAAAATAATGCCAGTAAGAATGCCCATTGCTCACTGAAGGATCATGGGAGGCGATGCAGTGACTGCCTGGCCGCGGCAGGCCAGCTGTATCTGGGGTGGCTTCTCTGGCTCCTCCTGCCTGAGGCCCAGGGAACTGGAGTGGTCATGGGGCCTCGCTTTCATGATCTGCACTCTTACTAGAAATCATGACCATGTGACCTTTGTACCCCCCCATCCAACCTGTCCGTCCTTGGGCATGTAACCCTCCTTCATGTGGAGGCTTCTTCATTCTCCCAATGGGTTTTTGGAGGTTTTCCTTTCCGAGAAGGAGGGTCTAAGGACTGGGGTGGGATGCCCCAGGACAATTAATATTCACTTATTGTCTGTTAAACCAACCTTCTTTTTCTTGTGATGCCCTGTGGGGTGACTTTTGTTGTAATTTTGGGCTATACAAAATAAATTGAATTGAATGCAAGCTGTTATCAGGGCCAAAGGTGGTCATTCAAAAATATTGACATTTTAGGTTATTATTTGTCAACAAGGACTATTATGTTATTCCAATTGGTTGTTTTCTTAATGAATAACAATGACTTAACTAGGTAGGCTTACTAGGTAATTACCCTCATAATTACTAGTAATTGCTATCAAAAAACAACAATTACCCAGTAACTCTGACCCTAAGCCTAATTAATCCTAACCATACCCCCCTAATTACCAGTAATTACCTCTAGTAGATAGTAATTACCTAGTAGTTACCAGTTGATCAGCCATAATCCAATATTACAGGTTGCCTGTGATTTTGGTTTTCATATAAAATAGGAATTTTACGTGCAAAAATGGCAACAATTGCCTATATATTGAAGAAAATTCAATATATTTTTGGCAACATTTAAATAATGTATAGAACAAGATTTTTTTTAAAGGTTTTATTTTGTTGGCAAAAAGACTTATTCAGAAGGAATTGTGAATATCTTGTTTGGTATTTGCTATAGTTATCAGCTGAAAAATGTAAAAAAAATTCACAATGCCCACTTGTTATTGGGAGTCTATGGCCAACTGTCTCACTGACACTGACCGAGGTGTGCGTCTTGTTGAAAGCTTTCCAAGAATGTATAATGTGTTATAGCAGTGCAAACAGCTATATTTTTTCTTTTTCAAATAATTGTTTCATAGATCAAAAAACAAGTTAAAATCACTACCAGGACAAAAGAATGCTAAGCTTGTGTTGAAAATCTGTCCATTACAGCCAAAGCCTGACTTCCCCTTGTTCTAGTTCAAATAATCTCTTACATTTTCAAACACTCCCTCTATTGCGTCTCATTGTTTTTCCCACAACTGTCTTGTTTGGTAATTAAAATAGTTCCCGCCCGTTTCCCTCAGTTCGCTTGAGAAACACAGCATTAATCCTCCTCCTCCTCGCCGTGGGGCATTCTGTGAGACCAAACTATTTCAAAATGTTTCCCGCTCCGAAAGCCTGCACACAAGTCGCCTCAACAGGATAATGATTGAACCGGGGGCAAACACCAGTCCCATGGCAATAGATCACAAACACATTGACTCAGCACTCATCTAATCCATTGTGTTTGCGTTGTTTGCAAACACCTGAAACTCCACACAAACTTTGGGGACAAGCCGGGACCTGCAGCCGGTGTTGAAATCAGTGGGCCGTCCCGTTTCAGGAGGCTGCAGGTGAATGGGGAAAAATGTGAATTGAGTGATATCAATTTGAAACTTTTGCTATGTGTTAAAGATATAAATATGAGGGGAAAAAATGTGCTAGGTGCTAAATATTGAGTGCAAACTTGAGAATGTAGCTTTTTGTGGGCATGCTGCACCTCATTTACCAGCTGAAAGTGCATGTGTTCATGGTACCACAGTCCTAAATCATGTACATGAATGAAAGAATGTTGCAGGGGTTAAAATGTGTAAATGGGAGTGGGTGTTTCTCAATTGTCAGCAGGATCCTAGACCACTTTGTTGCCTTCCTTGGGAGTGGGCTCCTCCAAAGCAGAAGTGTCCTGCTCCTGCTGCATCTGAGCACATTTGGAACATATTTGGGAGTGAGCAGCTGCAGCAGGTCGCATGATCAAATTGTTTGATAAATCATCAATTTATAATTGCAATTGCAAGTGGAAAGTGGCCGGAAAGTAAACAAAGTAAACTTTGAATAAAAAAAAAAAAGCCTACAATAAATTCGAACTTAGCCCAGGGTAAGACAATACAGAGATAACGAGACATATTAAGTGTGAATAGGCTAAGATGTTTTCCTTTAGTATTAAGAGAGGAGGGACTGAGAGGTTAACTCCTCCTTCTGGTTTACTCTTAAGAGACCCACGAACACGTTCAAGTCTTTATTAAGCTGATGACGATCTTTGGACGAAGATTGAAACGTCCTACACTTCAACTACAACTGCCAGCTTGCTCCAACATCTCTGGCCACTGCTACATCTGGGCCAATACATCACCTTTCTGAGTTTGGAGCCATTACACCAAGTCAAGTGGAAGATATCATCAAAAAGATGAAGCCCTCCACCTGCGCGCTGGATCCCATTCCCACACCTCTGCTTAAATCAAACCCTGCCGCCATCAGTCCGCTTGTCACGCAGATCATTAACAGCTCCCTGCAGACTGGAGTTGTTCCCTCAGGACTTAAGACTGCAATGATTAGACCCATACTGAAAAAACCCACTCTGGACCCTGAGGCACTGGTAAACTACAGGCCAATTTCAAACCTTCCCTTCCTCTCTAAAATATTAGAAAAGGTTGTTGCTGCCCAAATCTTGGACCATATTCACTCCCACGCCCTGTTTGAAAAATTTCAGTCTGGTTTTCGTGCAGCCCACAGCACAGAGACAGCCCTGGTCAGGGTTACCAATGACCTCCTGGTGGCTGCTGACCAGGGCTCTCCATCGCTCCTCATCCTATTGGACCTGACCGCCGCATTCGACACCATAGACCACCCCATCCTGCTTCATCGCCTCCATCACCTCATCGGACTATCTGGGACTGCTCTCGAGTGGTTTCACTCCTACCTATCTGACAGAACTGAGTTCGTGGCCCTTGGTGTTGCCAGGTCTCATGCACACAGCA
>OMNZ01051481.1:17769-43713 GCA_900303255.1 Lesueurigobius sanzi
GGGGGTAAATCAGGCGAGAAATTCACACTATCAAGAAATCCATCTGACAAAAACCTTCAAAATAATTACAAGACTGGAAAATCTGGTGCCAGCGGGTGCTATTTTAAACTGGAGATGTCGCTGCTATTTGTGAGAAATGCAATTTTGAGAAAATGGTCCTTAAAAGGTCTGCCTAGTTCTACTGTGAAGCAGCGTGTTACGAGTCTAGCTAATCCTGTTCGTCTGGCCAGCCTAGAGCCTGCATGAACGGGGCCTAGATCGGTTTTGGAGCTATCCCTGTTCGTCCTCAGTGGGAGATGACCTAATGGGTCATTTGTTTTCTAAGAACCTGCTTGAATGGGTGGGTGAAGGGGAATGATTATTAGTGTGTGTGGGTTAGGGTGGTTCACAAAATTTATTTACGCAGAATTTTGCCAAATCGCTTTCTGCCTTGTTCCAATTGATATTGTAAACACAGATTTCCCATAGATGGTCAGGTTTATAGCCTTTATGTTTATAGAAGCATATTTTAGTGGAATGATAATCAAAAAAGTGCTATGAGCTCCTACATTATTCATTTCTACAGTTACTACAGCCTTTATTTTACATCTCCTGGTCCAGGTCTAACCACAATTTTTTCTTGGCAAAATGTATAACTTATACTATTATGTTGTGAACCACCCTAGTGTGTGGGTGCTTGTGGGAGTCGAGGGGTTGGGTGCGTGAAGGGGAATGTCTCTTTGTGTGTATATGTCTATAATGACAATCTATAATTAATTTGTTATGTAAATATGGAAAAAATACTGTATTTTCAAACAAATTATTGTTGAATAAACATGAAATAATCTTATAAAGCTGAAACCATGATGAAAAAAATATATTTTTGTGCTCTTTTCCCAGATAAATATTGGGATAAAAAAAGCTCACCCACTAAAAATAGTCCCACTTTTGGGTTCGGACCCAGCAGTTGAGAACCACTGGTTGAAACCATTTGTCTGTTTCCAGGTACAAGTTTACAGAACAGGTGGGAGATATATCGTCTACAAGATAATATTGAAACTGTTATGTACATTTACAATATCGAGTATATCTTCAAAGTCAAGAAATGAACAAAAATCCGCAAAAACTGTTGCTAAAAAATAAAATGTAAATGTATTTGATGTGTAATCTCTCAAAAAAAGTGTAATAATGTTCTTTTTTCTGCAGTTCATACAAGATAATTATCCTTTTGATGACAGCAATCGAAATTAATTTTATTTCCCCCGCCTCTAGTTTACAGTGTATGCTACAAAAGCTGATCTCCAATATATATATATATATATATATATATATATACTGTATGTTGCCAGCAGTGTCTTCTTTGGAGGTTAATGACTGGTTAGTTTAGTGTAATATTGGCCCTAGTGTTTTCTCTCGGTGCACTGGTCCAGTTGGCAGTGTTGGCAGAGTGGCAGCCTCAGTGGTGGCAGTATGTCCTGGCGTGAACTGTAGCCTCCTACACAGCTGACGTGTTGATCAGAGAAAAGCAAGATGACATTTAGATCTGTGATTATGCTGGGTTTATTCATTTATATTCATCCACTACTGTTTCGGGACACAATATCTCAACAATTATCTTAGTAAATGTCAGACGCAAAAGGACAGCGAACTGTCTTGTTCATTTAGGAGGATGGTTTGACGCCTTTGAACTGCCGTGTTTACAAACTTACAAACCTTTAATTTATCGGCACATAGGGCAGCTGTTAGGGGACTATATACACATAATCATTTAGATTTTTACAAACCTTTATACATCTAGATAAATCCAACTTCTGACCATGTTTAAGCACTGTATAATGTTGCTCCCTCAGGACAAATCAAGAATTATGTTTGGTTTCTTCACGCTATTCTCTAGAGCAGGGGTTCCCAACTTTTCCGGCAGCGACCCCCAAAATGATCCCAATTTCTGAAATAGCCTGGTTGCCATGGTTTCCAGTTGCATTTTTCAGTTCGGACAGCCGACGGTGGGACGCATTCCTGTTTCAGCTGCTTAGCTTTGCATTAAAGCGCTGCTAATAATGTGAACGGTAGAAAAAGTAAAGGAATAAACCTCACAAAAACTTGCCTCACCATCAAAGCTCTTAATGTGAGCTCAGTTTTTGTGCTGTATATTACTTTTCTTTACTGCCGTTCACATTATTAGCAGCACTTTAATGTAAAATGTAAAATGGAGTCCTCCCTTTTATGTGTGAAGCGCTTTGGGTGTGTCATATGAAAAATGCTTTACAAATAAGATTCCCTTTCCCTTCTCTTCCCATAAAGTAGTAAAAATGAACAAATAAATAAAAATGTCCTTTAAAACTCAACTCATCACCAAACTGGATGATAATAATCCCCACAACAACATTAAGTTTCTAAAATGGCTGCAGCCCTGGTCCTACCATAGGTGGGCGTGGTGCAGTAGACCGGCTCGTCGTCCTCTCGCCGCAGAGACTCCTGGTCCAGGAAGGAGTTCGGGGAGTCCGAGCGCTTAGCAACGCTGAGGGTGCCATGGTTACGGGACGCCTCGTCTCCGGACTCATCTCTACGGCAACAGCAGATGCACTTCAAAGACTTCACCATCTGGAAATCACTTTTATTTTCCATTTACAGGGAAGAATTAAGTAGTCCTCCATTTGCTGCCTCTTTGTCTTAAAACAATGGTAGAATGGGATAGACTGTGCGAAATAAATAATTAGTCCTCAGACGAAGGGCTGATGAAGGGCTAGCACGCCCGAAACGTTACCCTGTGATGAATAAATAGAATTTGGGAGCTCTACAGCTGTGCAGAGTCTGTCTTCCTTCCACATTGTTTGTTCGATCTCTTGCACACTGCTTAACTGGTTCGGGATGTGCCTGTCTACCTAAACCTTCCTTAGTAGTTCAGACAATGAGCTTTAACTACTGGATTCCTGCACCAGCACCAATAACGACGAATTGGGAGACAGGTACTGGGATAGGCGGCACGGTGGCAGAATGGATAGCGCTCTTGCCTCACAGCAAGAAGGTCCCGGGTTCGATTCCCGGCCTTTCTGTGTGGAGTTTGCATGTTCTCCCCGTGTCTGTGTAGGTTTCCTCCGGGTGCTCCGGTTTCCCCTACCACTAAAAACATGTACAATAGGCAGGATGAATGAGAGTGAGTTTGTGAGTGCGAATGTGGGACAACGGATGGAAATTAGCCCAATAATCCGGAGTGACGTGTTCACATGCATTCTTCATGTGCACGCACTGTCCCAACCAAATAAACCAAACAAACAAACAAACAATTGTGGAAGTCGGAGGGAGTCCCCTTTTTATGTTAATTTCCAAACTGGTTTTACCGATTTGATCTGGCTACCTTAATGGGCTCATTCTGCCTTCTTATAGGTTGTATTCTGGTGACATCACATCACATCATGACAAGAGCCTAAAATTTAATATGGAGGTGGAGGGCATCTGAAAATTCTGTAATGGTAACTATGGTAACTGTCAAGATTTGCAGATTTCTAGTCTTAGTTTAAGGCTAATTTCTCCGTCATCCCTGGGCCGATCCACATGAAACGAAAACTGTCAATGTCTTCTCTGTCAGCACATGTGAACTGAGGTCGAATTATTTTGTTGTTACCTAGGCAGGTACGGCTCGTTGGGGGGCGGGGGGATGAACAGGTCCTGGAGGGCAGAGCTTTTGGTGGGCGTGCCAGAGGGTGTGCCTGAACTGCTGCCTGGACTCCTGGTGGGCTGTGGACAAGGAAATAAAGAAGAAAATTCACTTTAGATGTGCAATATTGACTCCAGCTTGCTCCCTTTTTTTCATTTTCTTCCTGTGTTACAAGTGAACCAGTGTTTTGCCAGATGCTGCAGGCCAAAAATAACTAAAAGGAGCCAGTGTGGGAGTCTTGCCCGATGAGGTTGAAGCATAATAACTTCTTTCTAATGTCATTTCATAAACAAATGCAGAGCTTAGGTGAAGGCGTTCAAAAGTTGAAAGTTTATTTAACAGTTTGTCGTATATAAGCTCTCTTCATGCGCCCACGAGTAAATAAAACAAGCCAAAACAACAGAACACAAAAACAATTTTCTACATGAAATGCGTTCGTATTTTATACCAATATAATTTGCATCTGCATCATTGCACTGATTGAAATGAGAAAAACATTTTAGACAGCAATTCAATCTGAAGCAATGCTTGGGCAATGTCTAATGAAGTGGAAATGCTGAACACATTACATTTTAGAGTTTAGAAAATGAAACTTGAGTGGAGACTTGGTGAGAAATGGAAAGTAAATAGCTAAATTAAAACCAAAACGCTGACAATAATAATGGATGAGGCACGAGTGTTTTGTGCTCGTTCTGTAATTGCTACATAAAGTGTTAGTCATATTCATGTGTCATCCTCCAATTTGGGTCACAGAAAGAGTCTAGTGGGAACTAGTTTTGTTTTCTTTGTTCTGTGATGTGTCCTTCAGGTCGTCTCTCACCACATTGCAATGCATTTAACCTCAACCAATTTTACTGTAGATGCCGTGTCATCATTTTTATTGAATATGTCATCATTGGTGACTGTATGCAGCATAATCCACAATGCTTTTTTGGATTGCAATAATCCCTTTTGAGGTGGCAAGAGACTCTTACTATATTATTATTCCTCATTGTGCCAACATTATACAGGAAATGTTGCTGATTTGGCCCTCATGTGGTCAGATAGGAGTAACTCAGAATTACTTAACACACTTTATTTTATTGAAAGCCTTATATTTTGGCATAATGAAACCCTTGATTCAAGTCACTAACTCCAAAGGGGTCCGTTTTTACAGCTCATGGACTAAAACATAATTTTTTTCGTGGATGTCAAGGATGTCACACGAATCACCAACATTTCCTGGATTCACGCATTATGAAGAAGAAGAAGAAGAAGAAGAAGAAGAAGAAGAAGAAGAAGAAGAAGAAGAAGAAGAAGAAGAAGAAGAAGAAGAAGAAGAAGAAGAAGAAGAAGAAGAAGAAGAAGAAGAAGAAGAAGAAGAAGAAGAAGACAGCATTTGCACACACCGGCAAGATTAAATTCATTGCAATATTTCAAGATTCAAGATTTCAAGATTCTTCATTTGTCAAACCATGTGAATGGTTCGAAATTATGTTTCTCTCATCCTTGATTGTGGAGCGGGGGGAGGGGAAAGAGGGGAGGGAGGGAGGGGAGGGAGTTCAGCTTCCTGATGGCCCTCTGTACAGTATGTAAACATGAATTCCCATCATTAGCGATTTCACAAACAAAAGTACATTTTGTAAGAAGCCAATCTCCTACACTTCATTGACCTGGAGTTTCGGACAAATCCCGTGGAGGTATTGGCGTAGATAAGAGGGTTATACTGTCCATAGTCGACAACAACAACAAGCACTTTATCAATACTAATTAACAACACCTCAATGACGTAAAAACACGAGATATGCTGCTACAGACTTACAAACTGATTATTGCTTATCTACGTCTTGAGGCTAGTTCTAATTGGCTAAAAAGGAATGCGCTTCATCTAATCAGCAAATATTCCCTCAGTCAATAAGTCTCTCCTTTTCCCGACCAATTTAAATCAGAGCCTTTGCAGATCGAAATGTGCACAGTGCTGTATGGATTTTGCAAAATGAATTTAACCCATCAGAATCTGCAAATGAACACCACAGGACCGTAGGACGTTGCGATGTGAGAAGCTCATCGAAGTTACCTGGAGCGCCAGAGGTTTCCAGCGCATGTTTTTAAGGAGCGCGGGGGCGGAGCTGAGCGTGCTCTGTGGGCGCTTCTTCAGGGTCAGGGACACCACGCCTTTGTCCGCTCTGAGCGAACCCACAAGGTTACGCAGCTGCCAGCCCACCTGCCAGAGGAGAGGGAATAGATGTTCTAGGACTTTAAAGTGTAATACATAAAGGTCGGATACAAGGGTATGTTGAGGATATTTGTTGCTTTATTTTACCTTATTCATCATTCTTTAGCTAATCTCCATCTGTAGACCATCATATTCACAAGAAATGCACACACTCTACTTGTGTATTGTAGGCAATATCAAATCAGTCTTCATCTCTACTCTGTAGTTTAAGTGTAGGACGTTTCGCTCTTCTTCCAAAGAGCTTCGTCAGCACAGAGCAAGCTTGGACGCCAGTGGATCATATAAAGACCAGCAGGAGGAGTTTACCTGTAAGTCCCACCTCTCTTTTTTCTAAAGCAGGAATCTCCAACCAGTAACTCTTCAGTCCTTTCCAAGTAGCTCGCCAGAGACTTAATATATTCCTCCATACGCTCGATGAGTCAAGTTTTAGATGCATTTCCTTTCCTTTCTGAAAAGAAGCTGGAAACATTTAGGTAAATGCAGTAATATATGAATAGGAAACTAAAAAAAACAAATTAATAATCAAGTAAATCCACCTAAGTCACGAGTCTTCGAAGCATAAGTAAACTTTTTCCCATAGAATTAGCTCACGGGGTAAAAAACGGTTGGAGACCCCTGTTCTAAAGGCTAGAGAAAAACACCTTTGTTGCTAGTCTTGGTGTCAACGGCCCTATTCACACCTAATACCTGACCATTACCTTCTTTTTGTCTTGTCCTGGACTCTGGCCCAGCCTCATTAGAATGACAAGGTTGGTTTCGGCCAAAGGATGCTGCTATAAACAGGGGCTAAATTAACGCGAAAGCCCTCCATTCCTGTTCATGGAAGGGTTTTCTCTTTTTTTTTTACAAATTTTTCACTTCTCGTTGAAGCTAAAATCTTAACTTCACTGCCCTTGGTTGCTTAAAGTGAAGTTAAGAGTTTAACAAAAGAAAATAGATGGTTTGAGTGGGGAGTGAAAGAACCTGGGCCAGAGTCCAGACAAAAGGAAGATAATGGGCAGTGATTAGGTGTGAATGGGATCGTTAAGACCGAGACTGACAACAAAGGTGTTTTTCTCTAGCCTTTAGAACAGGAGTCTCCAACCCTGTGAGCTACCTTTATGGAAAAAAAGTTCTAAAGTGCTACTAATGCTTCAAATCCACTTGTGTAACTATGCGACTTAAGATTCGTTTTTCACAGTTTGACAACAAAGGCGTTTTTCTCTAGCCTTTAGACCAGGGTTAGGCAAGTTGTCCTGGTGAGGGGACGATTTTTTTTTTCCTCGTCAAAGGATCGGGGGCCAAACCTCCAAATCCTGGCCCAAAGTAAAGCACTACTTTTCTACAAAACGTCAGTGGGGTGCATCATATATATGACCTAACGGGGGTTTTGAGGGGACATTTTCCAAGAACAGGAATTTTTTCAGTATTTTCCATTTGTAATAATGTTACAATAGATAGAATCTTAAATTAGATAAATGGCTTGAAAATGCTTGAATTTAGAGAATTTGTGCTGATTTTGGTGGGTTTGGACTGTCTTGCACACTTAAATTGTGACAAAAATGACCATGGAAAAAAAAAATACTTGTTCCATTTACAATCTTAATTTAAAATCGTTTCAATCAAACACTATAAAGTCAACAATTATTTTTTCCATTGTCAGTGAAAGAATGTCTCTCAAAAGTATCTTGGAGGGCCAAAAGATCCATGAGAGAGGGCCGGATTTTGCCCCCGGGCCTGGCGTTGCCTACCCCTGCTTTAGACCAAAGAGAGGTGGGACTTACAAGTAAACTCCTCCTACTGGTCTTTATACGTTCCACTGGCGTCCAAGTTTGATCAGTGCTGACAAAGCTCTTTGGATGAAGAGCGAAACATCTTACACTTCAACTAAAGAGTACAGATGAAGACTGAAGAAACTTTGCCTACGATGGACAACTCCTGTACGACTGAGAACTTACACGGACGAGTCTACTTGTGTATTGTTCAGCCTTCCTATCCCTTTACACACTGACCGTCCGACCCCCACTAAAAATATACCGTAAGAATCATTCCCCTTTTACTCATAAGCTTTAAACAGGCCTCTAGCTTGTGTGTTTAGCTACAAGAGTGAGAAGAAGCCTCTTAAGACAAAAGTATAATGTGCCAGCGCCACACCAGCTCAGTACAACAAACTTGTAAGATGAAAGATATCAACAACTAAAACTCATACACAAAGAAGCATAAGGCTAGATAATAGTTCCCTCAGGCACAGCAGATTTGACATTGTGTGCTTGAAAACACCATTATCTCGCTCCATCATCTCTGTGCAGTGGGAAAGTAGTTAAGAAGAGGGAGTTGTTTGCAGGCGTCCTTTTGAAGTCGGTCCACGTCGTGATTGGACTGAGCTGGTTTGAGCCTTCTGTGCAGAGTGAGTGGGAGCGGAGGTGGTGGAGAGACTATCTATAGCCTTTAATGTGATGTAACCTTCCCCCAGTTTAAAAACAAGCACATCTCATCTCCATCTCGTATATTTAGACGCAGGACAATGAGGCTGAGCTAAACTAAACTGTAAACAAATCTGGAGAAATTTGTCAAGGGTTTAAAGGTATTTTTGCTTAACTTTTGGACAACTTTTTTTTTTCTTCAGTGAGATGGAGCGTAAGGGTTTTCAAGTTGTTGTAAACTATTAAGTGCAAACAAATGGACAGCTCTGTGGTACGCTCAAAGCTCTTTCTAACAGGTACACTCAGTACAATACACTCAGAAACTCTCATACATGGAAAAACAACTGTGAAGAGAACTTCTAAGTCAGGGGTGTCCAAACTTTTTTCATGGATGGCCACAGATCAGTGTCCATTGCAGGTAAACATTCAACTGGGTTCATTTAAGAGAGGTTTAAACCTTTCCTCACACCTGTATTTACTCTGGAACCTAAAGGCAAGCCCTCAGTCGTATAGGAGTTGTCCACCGTAGGCAAAATTCTTCAGTCTTCATCTGTACTCTGTAGTTGAAGTGTAGAACGTTTCGATCTCAGTCTAAAGATCGTCATCAGCTTAGTAACGACTTGAGCATGCGCTTGTGCGTCTCTTAAGAGTAAACCAGAAGGAGGAGACCCACAAGCATGCTCAAGTCTTTATTAAGCTGATCTGAACTACAGAGTACAGATGAAAACTGAAGAATTTTGCCTACGATGGAAGAAAATGTTAAGAAAATGTTTTGATTGTGTATAATTCTTAAACTTGCGACAAAAAGTATCATCTCTGGTGATGCGTGCCAATTCTGAGGGCCACATTTGGCCCCCGGGCCACACTTTGGACACCCCTGCTCTAAGGCAATGGCAGGCACCACTGCTAGTAGATACTCATCGTCCATTGTTCCTAGTCTAGACAATTTTTGTTTTTTTTTCTCTTTCCTTGATATGGCAAAAAAAAATCTCCTTTTCTCAGTGTTCTTTCAAAAAAATACATAGCTTTTATTAAATGATAAATGGTTGCATTTATATGGCTCTTTTCTATCTGCTTTAGGCAATCAAAGTGCTTTACATCAAGGAACCACAAACCCATTCACAATCATTCACACTTCGAGAGTGTGCACTTGCGGGATTCGAACCACAAACCCTCCTGTTACAAGACGACATTCTCTCTCTACCATTTGCGCTACTGTCGCCACCAAATTATTGATGTGGTTCATGAACATCGAACTAGAAGGACCTTTTAAATTAAAGGGACACTGCTAGGCACAGAAAATACTATGTTATGCTGTGGGTGATCAAAGAATGGATTGGATGAGGACCTAACCTCATATTTAGCTGCTTTTAGTCAACATCTCCACGGAGGCGAGATGGAGACATCACCGCTCTCAGGAAAGTCGCAAGTCTGGTTTTAGGAGATCATAGCAAAGACACATTTGTTTGTTCATTTTTTGCTATTTTAAAAACTAACTTGATGCTTGTATTTTATTCTGGTCATTGGGTGAAATGTTACAAGGTGTACCTGAAGAATTATCCACTTTAGTATCATTAACCACACAAAAAGCTGTCATCGTGCTATTACTCCCACAGCATTGGCAGTAAACATGACAATTAAAAAGCCCCATGACAATTATTGAGATTGCCCTTAGTCCATGTTTAGTCCTGTCAGATTGAGTTTAGATCAGGTGGTACTGGTAGTTTGGAGACCAGTGCTTTGAGCTGCAACTATAAGATTATGGATCTCCAAAGTTGTCTCAAATTTGACATGGATGCATTGTGGTTGTGCAAAACAATGTTACAGCACGACAGGCCTTTGATCTAGCTCAGAGTTATTTTTCACAGCCTGGCAAACCCACATTTCAGACCCCGTAGATAATGACCATGCATGTGGCTAGTCCTGCTGTGTTTTGAGATCTGATGCAACAATCAATGCTCAGATCTTCGTCTCCTGTTATGTTTTGGGTTAAAAGGCTGAAATCCTTGTTCAAATAATTATTATACCGCAGCATGCTTTCACTTCTCGCTCAATTAACTGTGTTGTTAGTATTCAACAAGTAGAATTATTCACAACAGCACATGGTAATCAATGTTTGTTACATAAATCTTAACTAATAGGTTATGTATTATGTATGCTGTTGGTCATATGCATAATGTAGAACTGATCGTAGACAGTCAATTGCAGTCAATTGGCAGGCAGAAATATTCAAATGTATATACTTGTGAAATACTCCTTTGAAAAAACATTTTTCTCTTCTACTAATTTCTCATTTTAGCAAAAGGCTGAAGTTCAAACTTCTACACTACACCAGTTTTGCACTTAAAATAATAATTGAAAACATTGTATTTCAAGTAAAATGACCAAAGTTAATTAAATCCTTCATTGAAAACAGAATGAATTTGTGAATAAAGGCATTATAAGCATCAATTACTTTTTGGGTCCTGATTCGGATTGTTTCTTCATAGAACTGGGGGAATTGTAACTTCAATGACCATTGTCTCAAAATTTGTTACACTCTTGCAACTACATATCTCCACTTTAGTAGCTCCTACAGACCTCAAACTTTACACCCTTGTACTTAACAATATTTTTGCAGGTTTGTACAGAGGGATTTTTCAATATTTAATTCATAGCCTTATTTATTGAGTTTCATACCCCAATTGTTTGCAAATTTATTCACGAATAACTAGTTTATTCAAAATCTAAGCAAGATATCCAAAATCCCCTCTGAACAAATCTTTGTAACTAATATATCAACAAAATAAAACCATACATTTAAATCTGGCTTCCTCCATTATTTAGATTTTGTGGCTGAAAATATAGGTAATTTTGGACATTTTCACACATAAAATGCCTTGTTTTTTAATATGAGAACTTAAAATGACAGAAAACTTGAGATATTGAGATTCTGTTGCATGTTCCCATTAGGAGCCATTGCCACTGGCGCCTGTCTCAGTACATATGGGCCTTAAAAATGAATCTAAAAATATAAATCCAGTCCATATCACATATCAGAACACCAATCAATGTCATTAATTGCTTTATATTATTCTCCCCAGATGATTTACCAAAAAGTGGCCCAATTTTCCTTGCATCACCCTCTATCACTACTCAAATTAATACACATTTCAACAAAATGTAAACTTATTTCTATATTACTTTAGGTAATGTGGGCTCCTTCACGGCCCCCCTTGGTCATGGGGCCCGGGGCAACTGAACTGAATGTCCCCCCTCCTGTCAACAGCCCTGCACCTTAGCACCACAGGCTTTTTTTTTGAGATGTTAGAGCAGGAGAACAGCCTTCCACAGCCGTCACAGTCGATTTGTGTGCTCTGTTTGTAAAGACCTGTGCATTCTTGAAGTACAAACGGCATAATAATAACAAAACACCCACCACAGTTTGGTGATTGACTTGAATGACTTCATCTCCCGCGTGGATCTTCTTACAGCGATCTGCCGGAGACTGGAGACACAGAGCGGGAGACACAGACGCAGAGAAGTCAGACGCAGGGAAATCAATCTGAATTTATCGACCCGAACGCGCAGCAGTGTGGAAGTTTTACAACGAGGCCTTCGCAGCGGTGGAAGCCTTCCCCGCGGAATTGAATATGCTTTTATGGACACACGGGCTGTAGCTGGTATTGCGAGTATTGGCGAAATAAATCGAAAGTGCTTCACATCTCAATAAATACACTTGAACTGAGGTCGGGGGGGAAGCACCTGCAGTCACAGCGGCCAAGGTGTAATTATAAAGCTATGGGATTTCTATTCATGAAACACACAGAGGTTTATAAACTTGTGGCTGCTAGTAAGATTATCTAAAAAAAAAAAAATACACATAATGGGGTTTATGAGTATAGCAGGATTGTTTTTGGCAGGCATCCTAGTTTTGGTCTTAGTCTTATACCATATCACAGGCAATATTGACAAAAATACCAACATATTAATATTTTGAGGACTTTTTGCGACCAACAGTAGCAGATGCTTTGGCAGAAGAAGAAACCGACCCATTGTATTTGGTCTTAAAGGCCTTATATGCTGCATCCCGTGACTCATCCTCTCTTTCGTGAGGATTGTGATCGAGGATTACTCTGGTTTATGGGGATTTCTGTCCAACTGTGATAGAAGATTTTTCGTGATGTTTGATTTACTTCTGTATCTTTGCCTGGACGAGCAAAATGTCTGCATGGTTTGTTGTGTTTTTGCGATAACATGAAACTTACCAATGTTAAATTTGCTATAACAAGTGGCTAAACGTGTAAAAAAGTCATTAGAGCAATCTGCAAACATCTCTTTCTTGAGTGCACTTCAGTAATAATAATTGGTGTAGAAACATTGTAGATGCTTATTCTGTTTTTATCAATGATCTTTATTATTTTTCTTATGTTTTGGTAGATACTCAAGTGGAATCTAGTGACAGAATCTATGCGTAGGACCACACGGATCTCCCTGTGTACAAAAGGAGCAGTAAACGAACCTTAAGCGGGAATGTTACAACGTTTACATCCTTTGCCATCAACATTGCACATATCATTTCTATCAATGTACAAGCCTTGATCCCCTGTCGACTGAAGCTAAAACCTTGTTATTTTACACTTTTTCTGTGGTTCTTTTTCTCCTTCACTGTAGGCCTCTTTTCTTTTGTGTCTTTTTTCTGTACGTCAAGCTCATTTCCGTTACCAAGTTGCACTCATCCGGAAGTTACCAAAATAAAAGCATAGAATACAAGACACAATATAAATGGGGCTAACATTAACTTTACCACCTTTACATCCAATCATATCATCATCATCATCAGTTAGCTAGCTATGCATCGGATGAATTAGCACAGTCAACAATCACTCAAAAGTCAATAGAGTTCAGGATCGCGGTGTCATATGGCAAAGGTTTTTTCCATAATAAACTAATGGAGGTAAAATACTGAGGTTATCATTCAAATAAAAGCCTTCTGACACTACACTATGTTAGATACATTTACCAGCAGTGACTCAGCAGCTAACAAAGTTGTCCCACGGCTCTTTTCTCCACTTTTTTATAATGTTTCTAGTCAATGTTAGTCTATGGACGTTTGCTAGTAGTCACAAACATGGTTTTTCCGAACTCTATACATACAACAGCAAAATTAAAAGGCATAACCAATAACAACACCCCAAGGTTTTACATCCTCCTCTTTCTTTGAGCACTCACTTAACCCAGGATGACTCATGCATAAGCCCTCTCTCAATCTGGTTCACATTTCTTTCTCCTCTCATCCTTAGACAAAAGTTTTATGTCTGTTTTGCTTTCATTGCCATGAGATAAACCTCAGAAACGGCAATATTTTCATAAACAATCGTGAGCAGCAATGTCTGGGGGTATTGCCTGAGACTGTCCTACATTTGTGTGTTTCGGAGCGAGAATAGAGCCGGGAGATGTCTCCGGGTCGGTGGCAGAGAAAGTTGCATGTGTGATTTTCCGGCCAGAGATAGCAGGGGGAGACAACAGACCCTCCGATTATCCCATAAACACTCATTTTAATCTCACAGGGACTTCCAAAATGATTTATTGGGTTATAAATGTACTTACAGTCTTGCTTTAAATCTACAAACAAGGCATTTGTTTTCTAAAATTCTGTACATGGCATGAACACAGGCTTCTTACCCCTTCTGTGGTCCCGGTGATCACGTGCAGACCATCGTACGTCGACTTGATGTACATTCCCTGAAACAAGCACAAAGTTCAGACGGCCATTACTCGTTTTATCATGCAAATTTCAAAGCTCTTGTTTACCCCTCGTTTTGTCCCTGTTCCTTTTAATGGCCTATATAAATGCACGGCCGTAACAGCGCAGCAAACGAGTCCATTGAATTAATTTCTGGATGGGAGAGCACAGTATTTGAGTGCAGACTATGTGGCCCAGAACGCAATTTTCTTTTGAGAGATTTCTATGGAAATGCTGCTTTGATAAAAAACAAAGACACATGCGGTGACAGAAAGTAGATAATCGTCTGCGGTGGAAGAATAGGTTGGTTTGACAATGTTCCACAAATTGATGCCATAATTTTAGATGGACAGGGGCTTATATAACTCAATGTGTTGAATGTTTTGAGTCTGCAACGTTGTCATATTATTCCTGTGTCTTTAAAGTCCTTTCAAGTTGCAATAATAAGTGATTCCAGCACCCAAATTACAATTAAGAATTACAATACAGGTATGCATTCACTTTAAAGAGTTTGTCATAATTTCAGTTTGAGGGCTGATCTTTATTTGCTCGCCATTGGATCCACAAACCTTCCATACGTGTCTTTTGGCTGAAAATCCTTTCACTGGATCAAAACCACGCACAGGTTTTTGAATATTGATGGCTAAAGTGTAGAACCAGGCAATTCTGGAGCTGCTTGGTCGGATCTGCCCATATGCTGTAAATGTCATTCATGTGGGACTTGTCGGTTTCGAGATACAAGACTATAGTTACCAGTCCTTCCGAGGGTTTGATGCTGGTGAGGTGGACCAGCTCCAGGTGGGCCGACTGAGAGACCACAGGGTCTGAGGACACGCACACGATATGTTCACACACCTCCGACAGGGTTTTGCACTGAAGAAAGAAAAGAGGAAACATTAGAGTTAATAGCCTACTACTTAATAGAGCGAGTACATAGCTACATGATCAGAATGATACCACAGTTTGTGTCAGTTTGTATTGTTTTGGCAAAACTCTTCATACATACAGTGGTATGCAAAAGTTTGGGCACCCCTGTAAATTTTCATGATTTTCCTTTATAAAGCATTGGTTGTTGGGATTAAAAAAAAAAACAGTTAAATATATCATATAGGAGACAAACACAGTGATATTTGAGAAGTGAAATAAAGTTTATATGATTTACAGAAAGTGTGCAAGAATTATTTAAACAAAATTAGGCATGTGCATAAATTTAGGCACCACAAAAGAAAAATTAACTCAATATTTTGTGCATCCTCCTGTGTTGAAAGATCCAGCCCCGGCGCAACTTCAACTTTGTCACTGATTCCTGGACATTGTTCTCCAGAATCTGCTGATATTGAGTGGAATCCATGCGCCCCTCAAATTTAACAAGATTCCCAGTCCCTGCACTGGCCACACAGCCCCACAGCATGATGGAACCACCACCAAAAGTGTTTTTCTTGGAATGCTGTGTTCTTTTTCCGCCATGCATGACGCCCCTGGTTATGCCCAAATACAGTACATGTTTGCCAAAATGTTTTAATTCACTAATGCACCTGATTTCTTTAGTCTAATACAGTGGTTCTCAACTATTTTTTAGTCGCGACCCCCAATATAACGACTGCTACTGTTTCGCGACCCCCGAATCATGCCTTTTTTATATTCAAAGTATCGTATTTTCTAGACTATACAATAAGTTGCACTTTTTCTCATAGTTATACTTATATATTAATTAATATGTTACGTTAACATACCAAACACATATTCAGTTTGTTTTTTATGCTTGGTGTAGCTGAATAACCATCAATGTTTCACGTTAGCATATCGCACACCTATTCATTGTTCTGTATTCTATTGTTATTATAACTTGCCTTTCAAGATGAAATGTCTGTTCTTGGTCTTGGATTTTGTAAAACAATTTTCCCCCAAAAATGTGACTTATATATCTTTTTTTCTTCTTCATTATGCATTTTTTCTTATGCTACAGAGCGACTTATAGTTTGGGAGATATGGTAATATGCCTTCAAAATGATCTGGCGGCCCCCAAATGTTAGAACCACTGGTCTAACATTTGTTTTGGCACATTAAGCTCGATGCAATGTTGGTACAAAGGACTTTTTTTTGTACATACAATCAAAGTAAATTTACACATTTCTTTTTGTAGACTCTCAACAGTGAAAATAAAGTGTTGTTAATTGCATGTCATAATTTTGCTTTGAATTATTTGAACTTTCAGTCTAATAGGCCAACTCATTTTTTTCAACATGCACTGCTGAACATTTTATTCCATGCACGTCTTCCCATTGCAGCTTTTCATATCAAAACCAAATTTTCTTGACAAAGGCTTATTGGAGCCGATACGCACGGAAGAAATCAGCATATGTTTTAAAGATTCTAATATTTTCCAGCCCAGAACAACAAAGGCTTTTTAGAAAATGTAAATAGAGAATTTTGGTGTGGGAGTTCGTTTTCCCCTTGAAGCAACTTTATGGAATTGACTTCCTGAGCACTTTGGTTTCTTCTTCCTCCTTTTTTTCGAGCTAAAGTAAAGTACCATATGAAATACAGCAGTAGTAGTAAGATTTTTGTCCGATTCTGCCTGTACTTCTTCTGGATCTGCTTTCTTTTCTTTTACCCACTTGTTTGTTCGCCCTTTGTGTGCCCCTTTATTTATTTTGTGTATGGCTCAAAATGAAGTATTCAATCAAAAACCTATTCCACTTTTTCTTGCATTGTGACCATCCAGCACCTCCCTATGCAAATGTAATATCTTCTAATGCAAAGCCCAGCCG
Source organism: Lesueurigobius sanzi (assembly GCA_900303255.1). Classification (NCBI taxonomy): domain Eukaryota; kingdom Metazoa; phylum Chordata; class Actinopteri; order Gobiiformes; family Gobiidae; genus Lesueurigobius; species Lesueurigobius sanzi. The sequence goes on from OMNZ01051481.1 coordinate 34,517, forward strand.
TGGCTCATAAGGCTCCATGTTTAGCGTTACTGTATCTTTCACACATAATCCACGGTTCATCATGCCACATCAGCCGCACGTCACGCCGCCGTGTTACTACGGATACAGTCATTTTCACACACGCCTTTGATAAACGCATTAGTCCCATCTGTCGGCGCTCGGCTGCGGTTCATCAAAGAGCATTGTGGCCTGATTTGTTTGGGGACAATGTCGACTACCAACTCGACAAGTCTTTTTATAGTAATTAGTTTTGCGCCGAACAGGGCCGTGCAAGCCTGCTGTTAAATACATGTGTTATTTTAGCCGTTTGACATAATAGTACATTTTATTCCTTATTATTACAAAAGAAAGTAACGTTGGATGACATTGTAGAAACCTGTTCTACAGTCTCCATTTGTATTGTGTTGTCCTTGATGTTGTGGTATTGATTTAGAAGATGGCTACTGTACAAAGACTGAGATCTTTAGGGCTGCTTTATTGAAGGCATTTTCTTTACACCAGTCTGTCAAACAAGTACAGCTTAAAATTATATCCTGCAGCCCGAAATAATCAGTTGAGCTGACAAAGCCTTTCTATGTCTTCAAACTGACCAGTACAGATTAGGGTCTACTGATTAATCGGCCGTCCTCATCGGCTGAAATGGGAAACCAGAGGAATATCGATCAAAATTCCTTCAAAGTCACATTATACCTTGTTTGAAAGGTGAAATTTTCCCCGATTCAGCAAAAACATTCATCTTACAGCCTGAAAATGTCCCATGTGTTGACTCAATATTTTGTGGACCATTTGTGTGTGTGTGTTTTAGCGTGATATTGTAGTGCAGTTGAATGCAACAATACGGCAACGTATTGCATTCATTTGAACAAAAAAAGTTTCTATTTTCTACGAGAAAAGCTTCTGTTTTTATGAGAAAAGATTCTGCTTTATGAGATGACAAAAGTACTAGTTTAAGTAGTGTTGCCTATTGATGGACTCAGCAGTTTACTGATGCAAATGTCAGGATATCTTTTATTTCAATATATTGGTAGAGCATTTGGCTACAGCTGGTTGTCCCAAAAACCAAACGCAAACTATGTGGAGATGGAGCTTTCTGTTGTTGGCCCACTGCCATTAGAGATTAGACAGACACAGTCTTTACCTGTTTTTAAATCTTTACTAAAAACGCACTTCTTTTCACTGGTTTCACTCTTCCGCTTTAATGTATAATGATGTATTTTCTTCATGTTCTTGTTGAAGTTGTTTTACTGTGTATTACGTGTGTGTACAGCACTTTGGCCAACTGTACAGTTGTTAAAGTGCTTTATGAATAAAGTTGGTATGGTATGTCACTGAGTCGTCTCGACAGTAATTATGTCAAACTTTCTATGGCACATTAGATTCCAATCATAAGATTAAACTTAATGGGCTATGCATAAACGGTGCAGTGGATGGCTTTTCACCAATGATGATATGGCCACTGTGTACTGTACACCTACTCTATGAGATACTTCATCAATGAGGCGTTGTGATGTACAGCCACCAGAAAAAGGATATGGACACAATATCCATCCACCGTTTCTGCTGATCTGTGGTTATTAGGCTATTCATAAGAATGTGCCTTAGAAAGTTTGACATAATGACTGTCAAGACTCAGTGACATCTCCCAATGCTGTACGTATATGAATATTGAAATAAAAACACATTAAACAGATTCATTCTGACATTTTTGTTGCCAAGTCCATCAATAGGCATAACATAATTAAACTGGTACTTTTGTCGTAAAAAAAGGATTTATTTTACTCATAAAAACAGAACATTTTCGCGTAAAAAACAGAAACTTAATTTATTCAAATTAATGCAATACGTTCCCATACAACAATGACTAAAACAGCCTAAGTACTTGAACAATGAGCAACTTGATTTAATGGCTGGACATTATTAAACTATTTAGCCTTTAATAAATTGTTTTACAAAAGTGAAGAGTTTATTTCTATAACTGAAACCATACAATAAACATTTATTTACCTATCTGCTCTTTGGGAGATGAAAAAAACACAACATATATTTCCATCAAATTTAATCAGTAATCATATTGGCTTATCTATCGACTATTAATATTGGTAATTGGATCAGACCCCAAAAATCCACATTGGTCAGGCCGTAGTACAGATGACAACTTTTTAACTCTTTTCTACAATGGAAAACTCCCTTTCCCATTCCCCACAGCAATCATCCGCCTGTTTGGTGATTTGCATTTTGATTTGTTCTTCAATGAAGTTCCAATATAATTCGAGGAGACAATTTCAAAACTTCTGAAGTGATTTTCTCATCAGTAATTTAGGTTTAATGAATAATGTTTATAAATGTAAATGTTTGGGGGGAAAGTCACTGGCCAAATGATGACAGGGGACTGGGGAGAGCATGCTATGAGGATCATTTATCAAGACAGGTGCTAAATAGCAAGTGCAAGCTGGACTATAGCATATAACATTTGTGGCAAAGTTGCACCTAATTTTGTATTCGAAATTGTGTGTACTACTGTAATAGGGCCCCAAATAAATGAGAGAGTAAAGGAAGACTTTGCTTCTGTTTGACTAGTTTTGCACAGGAGCAAACACTTAGTAAATGCCCCCCCCCCCATGTATGTTCAAGTAAATTAAAACTGCCAACCTTCTTCATAGAGATAAAGTAGAGAAACTATAAGTATCAACAGCTGTCAGAGGAAGCAGCACTCACCACATGGAGGATCTTGTTTTCGGTCTCGAACACTGTACAGTCCTGTGGGAGAAGCAAACATTTAAATAATGAAGCACCATCAGAGCATCCTCCTGTGTTCGTGAAAAAAACAAAACCTATTCTATATTATCACACAATTTATACATTCGATTTGCAGCTGTGTATGCAGTACAGACAAAATTACACTACCCTCATAATTGCCAATTCTACCTTTAAAACAGATTTGGGTTTGCCCCTGTGCTACATCATTCATCGCACTGCACCGACTGCTCTATACCTTCAGCCATTTCCTTTACCGCCCACGCGACCAGACGCTTTATAAATGTTTTATTTATGTTTTTATTTATACACATGCCAGTCACATAAAGGAGACAGTAAGCACATAAATAGCACAAGGATCTCGCTGAAGGATCTACTCCGGCTGCCGCAGTTCGCCCACACAAGCTGCTCTTCAGGGGATACAAACCACTGCAGTGTTTGGAGGCTGAAGAGCGGGTATCGACAGGGCCAGCGCTTTATTAAAATTGAAATCATTAATCTGCGTTTTTATCTGACATATTGCAAGTAGTGTCAGGACAGAGGGCTAGATTGAGACCTTTTCTGGAGTAGACTATGCTGTGTGATAAAGTGGAGTAATATTCAATGAAGCATAAGACTTTGCTCAAATTCTTGCCCATTTTTCCCTGTGTTGATATTTCTCGCAATGTTTTTTTTTGCATATTAATGACTATAAACACATAAATATACCAGATTTTGCTAATGACAAAGATCATCCACAAACTCAGCACTCAGGACATGAGGCAGAATTTAACAAGCATTGGTGGTCACATGCCTGGTTCCTCTTCAGCCAATATTTTTGTAGATTTTGATGCATTTTTAAATGATTTATTCGCAAAAAACATATTACCCATTTCCATTTTGTTCAATAAGAGGTCAAAACTTTAAACCTAAAAATCTCAGAACCACTCAGAATGCAGTGGTTCTTCAATAAGGATATGTGAATAGGTTTGGAAAAGCATCCCAGCAAATATTGGGAGATTCTACCACATTCAGGTCCCCTTAGAATTAGATTTTAAATACATATAATGTTACAACTATTCTTGCAACTTTTATTCATTATTATAAATCTCCATTTCACTGACGTGAAGGTAAGATTAAAGGAGACACATTATACAATATATCAACTTTTGTGAGCTTTAATGAAGGTTATGGTGGTTAGTTATGATACTTGGAGTGTTGGAGTGATTCGCGCATGTCTAGGAATTTTGGAGCTGTGGAAATTTCCGTTTGCACCTACCTAACATCCCCGCCCCCCAGGAACAGCACTGGCCTCCTCACATCTACTACACACCACTAGATTTTTTCACACTGCCATTGAGAAATTTGCTGACGACTTCAGCAAAAATCTCTCCAAGGAAATGTAATAGAGACTTACATTTTTTTTTTAAAGAGGAGGGTTCAGGCTTTAAAATTAGCCATGTTCTTCTAGGCCTCTGGGGGCGGCGTAAAGATTTGTAGAAAATGTGTGTCTAAAATAACTGCTCACACTGCACTTTACACATCGCAGGGATTCAAAATGGTACTAGGCAAAACCTTTGTTTTGTTTTTTCTTGCCTGTGTTTTGTGTTTAGATAGAACATGGAGGGCAAAAGTACGGAGTAACATTTGTGCAAAAATGAGCAAATCTATGGGGTTTTGATGCAAAAATATGGAGAATAAACACAGATGGCACATAGAAGGTCAGGATTATAGCCTTTTATGTTTGTAGAAGCATATAGTAGTGGAATAATGATCAAAAAAGTGCATTAGTACCATATCCAAGTAAAATTAGTTCTGCGTGATATCCTTACCTGAAAATCAAAGTGAATTGATACCCAGCTCTACCTAGGATGCCACGTTTTCAAGTTTCCAAGCAAAGACACATGTGAGTTTGTCTGTGACCATTGGATCATTTCTACTAAAATGCTTTTATTTGTGCACGGCATTTTACCGACGAATGCTTCGTAAACAAGGACTAATTCAACAGTGGAAAAATACACTGTTTCTGTCTAAACCTATCGCTGTCCCAAGATGATAACAATAATAGTAATAATTTGTATTTATGCCGCCTTTCTGGACACTCAAGGTCGCCTTACACCGAATAAACATATAAAACATAAAATACAAAGTTACCTGCGTACATATAAAAGGACAGTGCTGGTATGATGGCCACAGTGAGTAGGCTTGTCTACACAGATTGGTTTTGAGTTTGGATTTGAAATGTGCAAAAGATGCTGCTGCTCCCCCAGAGCAGGCAGTGCACGCTTTATTAACCATGAAATGCTTTCTCACATTTATGTCGACTGGTGCGATATGTTTTTATTATTTGTTGACACATTTCAATTAATTGTTTTTTATATCTACAGTTATAGGCTAATATAAAGCTAATATAATAATATAAAGTCATGAAGGAGGGCTACATTATAGGCTGATTTTGTGTTAAATGCATGTAAAATGGAAGCAGCTATTGCAATTATGACTAAATCAATGTCTAAATCTTATAACCAACATTATTTTTTGTCAATTTATGAGTTCTTATTATGTATTCAAATGTTTATGCCGACCACATGAAGTCCCCCAATCTCAATACAAGCTGTGTTTTTGAAGCCGCCATGCTTATAAAAGATAAGTATCCAATATCCTTTGCCCAGTGAGGAGGCGGCACTCACCTGCTGCACAATGGTGGTGAGCTCGAGGCAGAGCTGAATGACATTATTTCGAGTTACGGAGTAGTCGGCCACAGTGGCAAATGGAGACCTGCGGAGGACAGATAACACAGGGGAGCGAGTGAGAACGTTATGCCGAGCTATTAGATAAACCCAGAGAGGAGATGGACATGTGGAAGAGCTGACAATGCAGACACGATATGGACTCTGTGGGACCTGGAGGTGTGATATGGAGCAGAGCAGCATGGTGTGGGGAAAACAACTATGTCTGATTTTTATTTAGATTTACTGTTTATTGTTTAAGGCGAGACTCTGCAGGTGAATAGGGAAAACATTTAAATGTAAGGAGGGATGGATTTGAAACTTTAGCTATAGATAGTGACGTAAGAATGATTATTCCAAACAGCCAAAACAACAAGTTAGGGTTGACATGTCCACTCACAATACACAAAGGTCTAAATCATAAACTAAATCATATTTACAGTACAGGAAAACTTCTGCCACATTATAATTCTCTATTTACATTTTCTAAAAGCCTTTATTGTACTGGGCCAATATATTATGCTTGCTTGGTGTTACTTAGAATGCCCTGCATGAGAGTCCTCATCCTTCTCTCCAGCACAGCTCCCACTGAGTCCACCCTCCTCCCCACCACAGAGACGCACTTCCTGATCAGCTTATCCAGCCGGTTACTGTCAGGGTCATCCCCAAAGAACAACGAACTGGCTACCACAGACTGATAGAAGATGTACAGTATCTCACTGCTCACATTAAAGGTCCTCACAATATAGCGCCTATAGCCTGCTCTGTCCTTTCTTGTAGAGGGCATTTGCCTGTACAGTCCAGTCCAGCTTATTGTGGAGGTGGACCCCCAGATACTTGTAGGTATCCACCACCTCGATCTCTTCTCCATCAATGGTGACTGGCCGATGGGAGGGTCTTCCTACTAAAGTCAATGATCATCTCCTTGGTTCTAAAAGTGTTCAGGATCAGACCATTGCTCCTGCTCCACTCTGTGAATGAGGAGATGACTCCTCTGTACTCCTCCTCGTTCCCTCCCTTCACACGTGCCACAACAGCCGTGTCATCTGAGCATCTCTGAATGTGGCATGCCGCCACAGATTTGTGTGTGAGGTCAGCAGTGTGCAGTGTGAAAAGAAAGGGAGACAGTACTGTGCCCTGCGGTGCCCCTGTGTCACTAGAGTTCCTGACACATTGCTCCCCAGTCTGACATAATTGTGAAAAGTAGTTGTAGATCCAGGTTATAAAGACTCTCCAGTTTCCCAGTACAAAAGGATTTTTAGAAAATGTAAATAGAGAAATATAATCTGGGAGGAGTGCTTGGTCTCTCGTTTTTGCTCCCCAAACACCAAAGAGCACCTCTCATATTTGCAGTATTTTGCGTGTAACAATAAGCAACAAAACATCTCATTATACATAACTAATAAATACCTATTTTATGCCATCATTATAACTTTTTACAAATACAGTTTTGTACATATATTTTGAATTGCTTAACATTTACACATTCTTCTTGCAATACATGAAAAAAAAATGTGTTGCAAGTTTTCTTTCATTTCAAGCTTTCAGTGTTTCCCATCAATAGAGACTATAGTGGTCCTGGTCCCCCATAGTCTAACAATGTATATGACAAATAATACCTTTTGCTTCTTAAATCATCATAGACTGGAAAAAGATTTTTACTTCAAACAAATGTCATAACAAAAAATATAACCCATTCGGATCACCAGGGCCCCCATAGTCTAAGCAGAATTATGTGGAAAACTCCACTTACACCAAGGCTTCAGTCCCAATCCTAATCTTAACCCCTAACTTTAACCACCTGGAATGAACCAAGTCTAAACCAGGACAAGCTCCATATTTAGATGTAAAAATGGGATAAATGAACAGGATATATGTAAGCTAATACCATATTATTTGAATTGCAACTGATATGTCCATAATATACCATAATGTAGAATAAAAGTCACACAGTGGACATGCACCTACCATGAACATTTCAGACCCTTCCATGATTTCTAAGTGGGAGAACTTGCAAAATAGCAGGGTGTTCAAATACTTACTTTCTTCACTGTAGCTGTTTATTCACATTTTTCTTCGTGAATATTCAATAACATTACATCACACACTCTCTGTGAACTTTGTACCTCAGTTTAGATGATGGTGGAGCTGTAGACTGCCATTAAATCACAATGACACAAATCAGTAAGTTCTAATCAAGTATAAACCAGGCTCTAAATCTCGATACTGATTACGCGTAAAATGGCCCACTTTCATTTCCAACCAATCCCACATTACAGAAATCTGAATTTGATGATAATATGCCTTCATTTGGTTTCGGACCGTGGATTTCTCTCCAATATAACGACATTTCGAGCATGTTTTGCCGCACTTGAAGGTTGAGGGCAGTTAACAGGCCACTGGAGCAGAGTCTGACGTCGGTATTATTATAAGTGGGGCTTTGTGGAGCTGGATCGCAGTCCCGAAGGAGGAGGAGGAGCAGCAAACTGGACCAGGGAAGTGGGACAGCCGGGGTTTGGGAGCACCGAGCACCGAGGCAGTTTGTGAGTGGGAGCTTGTGTTCACTTTTAAATAAGGATGCAAACTTTATAATGGGGGTGTGCAATTGTGGATGAATATGTAATTGATTCATTTCATTGACCAAATTGTTTCATAATTGTATCAAAGTAATATTTTTGGAGACTAAATGTAGACTTAAACTAAGACTGAAGTCTCTAGATAGTTTTCTTAACTCAAATACGGAAAAACGAAACACAAGAATGAAAAGAAGGGATTTGAAACATGTGAATTTCAGTGATACTGTTTGAAATTGAAACCCTCATATAATTTAAACTCATTTCCAAAGGAACATGTCTGTGCTCTGTTTATGTGAGATAAGCTCCATTAAATTATTTGAATACAATAATAGACTAAAATTAGACTTCACAGGAGGCACTGAAGGCAATACGGAAGCTATATCCACACAAAGGCAAAACAGTAAATGTGTGCATCCACATGGATCGACTCGTGTGTGTGTGTGTGTGTGTGTGTGTGTGTGTGTGGAGACGCTGCAGCTGCCAGGCCTGTGTGTGGCGCCACCACTACAGGACACCTTCCAAAGTAGAACAAGACTGTAGACAGCACATGCGCAGTAAACTTTGGCTGCATCTAAAATGGGAAATAAGCCTCGGAAATTTCCTCTCCTTATTGTTGACCCGGACGTGCGTCATCGATCGCCATGAGAAGCAGCGTCTAAATTCGCCAGTTCAATTAGGAAAGGGCTTCCTATGATAGCTCCTGTAGCATAGGAACCTCTGGAGGTCCCTCACCAGCGTCAGAGAGTGTTTTAGAAAATGACCGATCTCTGCACGGACACTGTTTATGATTGACAGACACGAAAATGATCTGCACAAGACAAACTTTATAAAAGTGACAAAATAAATGCCCAGAGCCTCACTCTTTAAAGATCTCTGCAGGAAATGGACAAAACTAAACAGTTTCACGGCTTTTGTTTAGAATATCAATCTAATATGCAAATTAGCCATGTGCTGAATGCACCAATAAAAACATGAGGAGCAGCTCCCTGTGCCTTAAAGCGGCTCTGATAATGAACCAAGGACAGGATTTGGTGAATATTTGTCCAGTGGATTTTATATCTGTGATAGAGGTGAGTCTAAGACAGATTTTTATTATCGTCTGTTTTTCTGTCTGGCTTCATAGAGTCCGTGATGATTGCGTCAGGTTTATAAAGTGCTG
>OMNZ01051484.1:0-14951 GCA_900303255.1 Lesueurigobius sanzi
TCTCGAAGGCCAAATTAACCTCTTAAACCCTATAGGACCCAAATTGGGCACTAAAATCTCTCTCCTTCCCCTTTCTCTCTCTCTCGCTCCTTCCTCTCCCTCTCTCCTTCCTCTCTCTCTCTCTCTCTCTCTCTCCTTCCTCTCTCTCTCTCCTTCCTCTCTCTCTTCTTCCTCTCTCTCTGTCGCTCTCCTTCCTGTCTTTCCTTCCACTCTCTCTCCTTCCTCTCTTTCCTTCCACTCTCTCTCTCTCCTTCCTCTCTGTCTCTCTCCTTCTCTCTCTCTGTATTCCTTTGGTATTTGAAAAGTAACTGTATTTGAAATACCCTTAAATGAGAGAGTATTTGTACCTGAATACGTATTTTAAATACATGTATATAGTTACTCCCCACTTACTTACTTTTAAATGACACGATAAAATTACAGAAAACTTGCAATACATTTTTTCCTCATTTTTATGTCAGTAATAAACAGCAAACGTTTCAAATTGATATAACTCAATTTAATTATTCCCCCTATTCACCTGCAGTGGTTTGGGAACTGTGTGAAAACCATGAATTGTCTGCAAAGAGCCTTAAAGTCTTACTCATTTCCTAAATTATTCTCGCCCTAAAGCTACAGCTGTCCTTCGTGAGATTGAATACTTCTGCTCTCATTACTGCTCCAGTCTTGCATCAATTACCTGAGAATCGCTCTAAAGCACAGCCACAGCGATGGAAAAAGGTCAAACTGGCCCTGATTCCCGTGGTCCTCGGTTGCGGCCGTTGGCTCTTGCACAGAGTTTAAGCCGAGACGGAGACGTGGACATACATGGAGCGAGCCGATGAAACTTTTAGACTGTACAAAGATGGTCACGCTCTGCTGGGCTTAAGTACAGTACATCCGGCCGGCGTGTTATGAAACCGCGAGGCCTCAGGTGCAAACAGAGCTGCTAAGATCCTTCAAGACCATGCTGCATCATAGCCACACGATGGTTTCTCTGTTTGCACATAAACCAAGTTGAAATTGGAAAAGGATGACAGGCGAAGCTTTTTATGAATGCAAATTTGAAGAGCTACAGTAATCAGAACTATAACTTGTATAGATTTTAGGGCTGTCAAAGTTAACCCTGTAACTCATGATTTATCAAAAAATGCATTCATTTTGGATTAATCTCAAATTAATCACATATATTTTGACCGAACAAGCTCCAAAGAAAGTGATTTTTGGTCACGTAAATTTGTTTGAGAAAGTGGATTTGACATGAAACACAGGGCTGTTGTTGTAGCAGTTGGGCTTTTCACATAGATTTATAAAAGTTATTATCAGAAGCTTTGTTTAAATTAGTGTGTGTTTTACCATTTATGTCAGCCTACTGTAAATATGTCATAAATAATTACAATAAAATGATTCATCACATTTCAAAAGTGTGATTAATCTGATTAAAATAATGACTTGAATGACAGCAATAATAGATTGCCTATTGAGCGCTTCTGAACATAAGCCGCACCATCCAAATTTAAAAAGAAAAAAGTTCATATATAGACCGCACCTGTCTATAAGCAGCAGGTGTCTATGTTGTAATATGTGGTGCGTACTAGAGACCTGCCTGGTCTCGAGGGTCGCTCCACGACTGACCACTGAGAGATTCCCATAGGACCTCTCCTCGCCGCACACACAGTGGCACAGCCTTCCATTATACCACATGTCCACTCGCCTGACACCGCGTTGAACCACGTAAAGCAGTTCACTTCAGTTTTGGGCCAGTGCTGCGCTCTGGTTTGGGTAGGATAAATAAAATCCACGCATTCCCCTCATGGAACAGCCCAGGCATGTCGCCCCAGAGGGTAAACATATGCTTTTCCTGCTAGAGCGCCCCAGTGGCCGTTAGCCTGTGAAAATGTAGCATCATTAGTGTTTAAGTAGCGGCTTATAGGCTGGAAATTGTTGATATTGTTTATTATCCAACACTTTGCATGCTACGTTTTCAATGTTTCTAGACCGATTTATCAAAAATAACAAGAATATGTTTCTTTTTACCGTATTTTCTGGACTGTAAGTCACACTTTTTCTCACAGTTTGACTGGTCCTGCCACTTACACTCAGGTGCGACTTATAGTCCGGAAAATACGGTAGTTTTTTTTGTGTGCTAGGTGCTAAAGTGGAAGCCGGTTTAAAACGTCACAAACTGTGTAATGCAAAAGTGTGAACCTAGATACGTCAAACGATGCAGTAGAAATCCACCTACACATCAGATAAATGTGGTTATATAGTCATCAACACAAAGTTTAACTACTGCACAAGTTGTCTCTAAGTGGTGGAAAAATAAGACACTGAAACATTGAAGGCCGCTCCTATAGAAGATGTTGTTCCTTCAAATGTATTATACAGTGAGACCTCCTGGCTACAAGGCTCACAGATGGACATGCATGCTAATATTACTTGCAACGTGACCTGTTTAGAGCTGTCCACAAATCAACAAAGACAAGGCCGAAAGAGCTTTTTAAAACATAAATTCATCACCGCAGACGCAGGTTTGATTGCGCAGTTGTCATAAGTCTTTGCATATCGCCGAAGGATCCTGAATACAGATTTTTCTAATCACTCGCCGCTGAGATGAGCTGTCACAAAGCATCTTGTTTACAAAGGAAAGCCAAGTTTGCTTACCATATAATATCCGGGCAGCAGCTTCTGTAAAAACTCTGCTTCTTTGTGCATCACAGTCTTGATGATGAACTCGTCGTCTTTTGTAAGGTAGAAAACCGATCCGCTGGCACCGGGGTTTGACAGCTCAATCAGGGGCTCGTTACATAAAGAATACTGTGGGAGACACAACAGAGGCATTAAGTCAGAGGCCAGGCTTTGTAACAATATAGCAATTTTCTAGCAATAAAGCAGTTCTACTCATCCTTTTCTCTACTTTGGGCACAGGTATAATAGACGTGATTGCAAATAGGTATGATTGTGGTTTTGAAACTTTGACACAATCAGTTGATAGCGTGTCTTAGTTGAAGTTATAAAAATATGGGCCTTACTAAACAAAGTAGTGTGTGCTAAAGTGGTGCAAAAAGCAGGTGCAGTTTTGGCTCTTAGAAATGTTCAAAGGCCACAGCAAAAACTCATTTGTATATCAGATTAGCACCTCTAATAATATAAACAGTTTCTAATAATAAATCGTTTATTGTCCTAATCATAAGATGCATGTGTTTGAATGAATGTGACAAAGGGACAAAGTTTGTTTTTTGTGATACTGGGCTATACAAAAATAAATTGATGATTGATGAACCAAAATCCACATATAGTGGTGTTTCTCACGTTGACCAAAGAGGGAGGTTGGGAGTCCTCCCCCAGGAAATGGTTCAAATTTCAGTAGTTTGTTTTGTTTATTTGGTTGGGACAGTGCATGCCCATGAGAATGCATATAAACACACCACTTTGTAGCCTTGGGCTAATTTCCATCCGCTGTCCCACATTCGCACTCACAAACTCACTCTCATTCATCAGTATTTTAGCCGGAGTTTGGATCTCTGTTATGTACAGTCACATATCTCAAAATCATCTGGAGCCAGAGGATAAATGCTGGCTTTTGCCCCGAGGCCTGATGTTGCCCCTGCTTTAAAATGTACTTGCTATTAACAACCCAGCTACTCTACTGGGGCCATGGTACAGTCCATCTGTTCATCCTTAATAAGTACTCTCATTTTAAATTTATATCAAATATGTAAATGTGGCATGTTATGTGGTAACTACTGATCATAACATGATTATTTAAAATGATAAAAACACCAAATAACTTGAAAAGACAGCAAAATAACGTTTATCTTTGAGGTTCCATTCAACTGCACAGTCTGCTTGTCTACTCGAGGATAAGTCACTCGTTTAGTTTTCCCTATGATTTCATTTTGTTGCTAAATAATTTACTGGCACGGGATGTTGTGTTGCCTTGTACAGGCGGCCAGTTTGTTGATTTGTCTATTTCTGTAAATTCCTTTGAGGCTACAACTACATTCTGTTGGGCTTTACAAATATATGTGGAATAGAAGAGCTGCCTGTTCCCGTTATAGTCACACACCAATTTAGATTCCTGCCATGTATTATCTTGAATTGTTGACATTTGCATTTGTAACATAACCATTGTGAGTTTCTTCTGGATTTAATATGTATCAGTGTTTACTATGACATTCCCAGTTTCTCTGTGTGCTTAAAGGAATGCTGTAATTACAGGCATCATTCAGAACGGTTAGTGCCGCTCCTACTAATGGCTCCGTTTACAAAAACATGTTGTTTGACATTTAGAGGCAACTCGTTTTAGTCGAAAAGGCAGACAGAAAAATGTTGGGTTAGCCAAAGATTTTTATTGATCAAAATGTTGGCTAGCTAAAGCAACTGGTAAACTCATCCAAAGAATATAATAGGTATATTTTATAATATAACACAAGAGGTTTAAGATTGATAATGGTATTTACATGTTTGATATTGTTTTGTGTTCTCTGACCAAAATCTCCAAACAGTTTATCACTATAGAATATTTTTTGCACTATAAAACTTATTTAAATATAAGTGGATATATAATGCATTAATGTGGCTTATAAACCTGTTTTCACATTTCTACAGCCGCTTGTTCCCTTCCAGTATTCTATTCAAATGTCTACCTTTTTGAATGCCGTAACATTGCCCCTGTCATCATTGTTTGTTTGTTTCAACACTTGAATCCGTCTTACCAGGTAGTCGTCCGGTCTGATGCCGAACAGCTCTCTGAAGTAGCGGAAGGCCACGGGTGCGTACGTCTTAAAGCGGAAATCTGGGAAATGATGCGCCGGGGTCAGGTTGCTGCCTTCACTGCAACACGTAACATCGATAGGCATTAGACATCTGAATTACAAATGAGAAAACAGTGGGCCTGACAGTGCAGACGCGTAAAAGGCGAGTAAATATCGAGAACCTGGGGAAGAAGATGCTCTCCACGACGTAGAAGTCTTGCATTAAAACGTCTCTCTCTGGTTTGGAGCTCAGGTTTCCCACTGTGTAACCGATGCCCAGCTGGATGGCACCTTTCAGCGCTGACGATGTGGTCTGGGATAATGGAGAGGCCAGGAAGTGGTGAGCAAAGAGCACTAGTCCATTAAGGAGGGGCAACACTGACAGGAATTAACAGCTCAATATCTTTTGGAACTTGATTGATAAAAATCTAGATGTTAAAGCAGGGATCTCCAACCAGTAGCTCGGGAGCTACCGGTAGCTCGCCATCCCTTTACAAGTAGCTCACCAAAGGCTTTCTACATTTCTACATACTCTTTATGAGTCAAATTTTAGATGCATTTTTGCTGTTCTGATCAAAACATCTCCAAACATTTAGGTGAATATAGCTAATTTTAATGCAGAAACTACCATCGTTTTCTTTTATTGATTTGAATGATCATGTTGGCAGTCATGTAGGTCTAGTTTAATGTGTTTCTTTGAAGTAGCTCGCTGCCATTTTTGCAAAAGTAGCTCACAAGATAAAAAAAGGTTGGAGACCCCTGTGTTAAAGCAATATGTCGCCAAATTATTGTGACAAAAAGTGAACTAAAAATAGGTACATTGATATTATTTGCAATTGATTTGAGCAGATAAGTGAAATTATCTTCCGATGGAATAAGTATTTTGGCACTTAAAATAAGAAAGTAATAAACACTGCACTTAAAATTGGTAGATAGATCTGTTTTTATGACAAATAATGTTTTTCTTATTTTAAATGCATTGTATTTGCCTAGTCAGAATTGTTCAAATGAAGATGAAAAATACTTAATAGTAGTTTAAAAAAAAATCTAAATTCATCAACATATAACTTTTGGAAAAAAAAATCAATCTTCTACTTATAAGAATGTAACACACAGAGCCTTACAACTCATAATCATTCCCCTTCACCCACTCAACCCCATGACACCCACACAACCCCCTGATTCACCCCCCAAAAAAAATCACTATATCACTTCCTCTCTCATTTTGTACAGTCCAACAATCAAATGTGCATGTCACTGTCAGAATTTAGGTTGACGTGATTCTCAAAAAGAGAATTGACAGAAGATGATGAGAATGCTTTAGCACAAACTCACCTTCTTGTACGTGGTTTCCCCCGATGCGTCCACTCCTCTGTGGCCGATCTTCTTGCCCTGACCCGGTAGTCCTGACGATGACGGCATCTGACGGGAGACAAAATGGCACCTGGTCATTATTTAGGAAAGGGCACACGGTGTCCCCTGGTGACCCAACAACATCAGTGAGCTTTGATGCTTTGAATGGACGCCTAATTTAGTCCATTTGTTTTTTTTTTCTCTTGACCAGGTAATGAAAGAAACATGTTATAGCCCCTATTTGTTTTGTTTTAGTTTTCATATATCCTTTCTAGCTTTCTCACCCAGAATTTTCAAAAGTGGCACTGAAGATAGTCTAGTAAGCTTAATGATGGAAAAATGCATTGAGTGAAGAGTTTATGCATTTTATAATCCACTTAATTTTTAATTTTCACCAGCAAAATGAATAAAACCAACACAGAGAGAAATGGTATAGACAGGTATAGCATGGGGCTTACCTCTGTGATGAAGGCCTTCTTAGCTGCATCTGTAAAAGAAAAGTAAGAGATGAGTGAGTTTATCTTTGATGGTGTTTTGATCGCTCAGCTCCGTCAGCGCTGAGGCCTGTCACAAAGATGAATGTCACCGGACGGACGCCACGGTCCAACAAAATGCAATAACACTGTCAAACACAAGTGTGTGCACTGAGGATGTCCTGGGAGCTGCAAGGGGATCTAATACAGTCTGTCTCAGTACATTAGGCTCAAGTTTATACAGATAGCGGCAAGTCAAATGTATTGCTTTTTAATTCCCAAATACAACATTTTTAATGCCACAAACCAGGATTATTTAATATTAATTTCCATATTCAATAGAAAATTTGATACAATGGACAACTTTTGACCAGAAATACAGTACAATTTCTGCCGAAACTAGACCCTAATTTTTGTATTTTTGACAAACTTGTGCCGTAAAATCAGTTGAGCAACGTCAGTATTTTCCAGGAACTTTTGATTTAATGCCAGTTTGAATTCTATTTAAAACTTTTTAATGACATTTAAGGCCTTATTTTGGACACAATTGATTTAATGATTTTTAATGCCTTTTAATGCCCCGCGGAAACCCTGAGGCGAGCCTTATGAGTTGGACTACACACTATTCCTATTCTAAACAAAGAGATAATCTGGAAAACAACGCAAAGAGGACAGAGAAACATGACACCAACCTTATGTGCTATGAGCCGGGTCCTAGCTGCCTGGTGAAGACAACAGCTCGTAAAAACCTAGTTAACCTTTTGAAATAAATAAGGCTGAAAGAACTAATCAACTAATTGACAACTAATTGATTATTGAAGTAGTAGTCAACTTTTAGTAATCACTTAATTCTTCTGGGATATACCTTTTGATGAAAATGATTTTGTCTATAAAGGGATATAAGTTTTGTCTTTGTACATTTTTACCTCTTTTTGTCCCAGAAATGAGAGAAAATCTCACCATTATCTAAGAGAAGAATGAGCTTCACTCGGAGGGGCTGCCAGATTCTATGACAAAATCAGGTTGGAAATAAATATAAAGGGATAGTCTCACGTTCACAATCCCAGACTGAATACTAGAAGTTCTGATCTTTTAAATGAGGAATGGCATGTTGACATATTGTGAAACATTTACTACACTGCAAAAAGTGATATCTTGATGAGTAAAATTAGCTTGAAATCAGAATATTTGACCTTATTTTGCAAAGTATAATTAATTATCTGCAAGTGGAACAAGTATTTTGCATTTAAATTAAGAAAAGACAACTTCGTGCACTAAAAAATAGATAATAAATGAAAATCTTCTTATTCTAAGTGCAAAAATACTTGTTCCATTGGCACATAATTATACTTTGCAAGTCAAAATTACAGTCAAATATTCTGAATTCAAGCAAACCCACTTTTTGCCAGCATCCTACAGACATCTTTAGGTTTACTCTAATAAACAAGTCCTTAAATGCTGTCACTTTAGTTTCATGTGGCAAAATGTTTATAAAAAATACAATGTCCACGCCGATTAATCGATGACCAAAATAATCGTCATTAGTACCCATAGGTAAATTAGATAGCGGCCTCATATACTGTAGTTCAAAGGGTGCAAAGGATCCTGCATGGCACTGCGTTGTTAATAGCAGCCCAGTCAGAGTCAGAGGTTCCATAAGTGGGAAACACTATGCGCAAATGCTTTCACACTTCATACTACTGCTACGCGTGTCTGGAATACCAAACAGGAAGACAATCCCACAAGTGCTCGGAGTAATATCAGGACGCAGTTTGTCGAGTCGCGCGATCGAAAGAAATGTTTGCACCAGAAAGGCCTGAAATAGACGCATAATTACAGCGACATAACACGCGGCATGATAATGGACGGAGGGTTAGTGGAGGAGGTCAGCGGCGAAATGAAGGAGGGAGAAGAGGAGGATGAGAGCAGCTTCACAAGGCACAAGAGCGGACTGATTAGCGCCGTCACCGGGAGCAAACACACCAGTCGCAGCCAGAGTCCAGATGGTGGCATTTCATACAGATATGTTTCAGCAGCAGCCCATGCGAATCCCAGCACTGAGTCAGAGGAGCGAGCACGTTTTGTAAGCACAAGTACAGCGCAATATTTCAAGACTCACGATTCAAGATTTTTTATTTGTCAAACCATGTCAATCAATATGTCTGGATCCAGTGATGGATTTAGATATTTTCAGATGGAAGATGTTTTGCACTGTTCTACAAAGAAAAGAACCTTAATCCTCTCATATTGATCCATTTTAATCAGGATGTATTCATTTTTAGATTGTGTAATATGCCTTTACTACGACAGTTCATGAGAAAGAAGTTTATAAATCTCAACGTATACAACAAATTATTACTTTCCATTCCAGCACCATTTAGACACTATTTTACTCTAAATTCTGCTCCAAACAATGAGCTGTTACTGCAATGTTGATAATGAATATCATAAATGTCCTGCCCTGGCCCTCAGCTAGACAGGTAGACAACCATCATCTCAATAATCACACCGTTGTTCCTTTTTGCTGGGTTTTCAGTGGGTGGATGCATGGCAGGGCAAGGCAAGGCAACTTTATTTGTAAAGCACATTTCATACACAATGTGCTGTACAGAGACCTTAGATACACAATTTAAAACATAATGATATAACAAAACAACCGTAAAACATTTAAAATATTGAACTTTAAGAATTAAAAGCATAGTTAAATAATAGTCTGACTTAAAAAGTTGGAATAAATGGTGCAAGTTTTAGTTTCGTCTGGCAGGAGGTTCCAGAGTTTTACTGCTTAGTTTCGACAAGTTTACTCCTGACTCAGGGCACAACTAGTAACTGTGATCCTGCACCTGCAGATCTCAGGCTTCTGCTGGGGATGTATGGGATCAGTAAGTCAGACAGATAGTCTGGCCCAGTTCCGTGCAGGCATTTATATATTAGTAATAAAACTTTAATATCTGTCCTTTGCACAACAGGGAGCCAATGGAGTTGTGTTAAAACAGGAGTGATGTGATCATATTTTTTTGTTTTGGTGAGTGCTCTAGCTGCAGCATTTTGGATTAATTGCATGGCATAGAATTCAGTGTATGAATGAATGGTAAAACTGAGACAAAAGGACTTCGCACATCAAATACTTAGGGCAGGTGTGTAGGAGGCGAGGGAGGAACCCCTTGCTCATAGATTAAGAAACTGTGAATTAGAAATACAAAGTAGTTTGAGCTGATATGTGTACAACAATATTTTTCCAATAATAAAATGCTAAGACCTACAAAACATCATATACGTAGCTAACTCCTTAAAAGCTCAACTGACTAAGTAAAGAGTTGACAGTTGCTAAGAAGCTGTTGTCATATTTTGGTAAAATGACTTCCTACTAATTACTTGTAATAAACATTCACTGGTAAAACATAACGTTCCTACAAACTTACAGGCTGTGTCGGCGTAATCACAACATAGCAGGTACAGAAGCAACTGATGACTTTTCGCTTCATCACAGGAAGTGGTATAGTGCCACTTCCTGTGTAATATCAAAATTAAACAAACAATGTAAAACTATTATGACAAACAGGTATAGAATGTAGGAACCTTAAAACATTGAAATAATTCCTCGGGTCACTCTCGGGAACCAGAACAATTGAAGAGTTCATTTGCAAAAACAGATGAGTGCCATTGAGACGTGTGCTTGTAATTTTCTCTTTGTGTAGCTGCATTTTTATTGACCAGATCTATTTTAATAAATGAGAAATGTCACTTGGACAAATGGATTCAACTTTACTTGTACGAGCATCCCCTGTAGAGCATGGTGATGAAAATGTAAAACTATTTAGCAACAAATTCAACACAATATATTGTTTTAGCAAATTAACTCTTTTGTAATCATAATTTGATTGAAAAACAGATGTTCTGCACCAGATTATAGCTAATGAAAGTACAAGTAAAAACTAAAAATATATACTATAGCATGCAATGAATATTTACACCTGCCTACAATCCTGCTTATGCTTAAATCCAGGACCTAACTTGGTGGCACACAGACCTTGTATCCCTGTTATGATTGCCATTTTCTTGTGACCATTTTGTTTTGAAGAGTAAAGTCTTATGGCAAGGACCCTTGCCATAACTTGTAAACACACTGAAAGCAGAAGACGTTTTTGTGAACATTTGAAACGTCCTGAGCTCCAGTTGACAACTTCCGGTAGGTAAAGTCCACTCAATCAATACAGTGGAACAATTCTAATCTTTGTGTAAATTCAGATTCAGCAATCCATGCATCTTTCAGTTCAGAGACAAAGGGAAAAGTCAGAGATCTGAACACTAACAAACCACTCTGTTCCATACATTTCATTCAAAGGATTTTACAATAGCTCATGTGATTTAACTAAAATGTGCCTCGACATTTCACGCATCTATACAAAATTCTGAATCCCAACAGCAGCCCAAAAGCAGGGATTTCTGTCCAACTACTGCACGAGAAAACGCATCTCTTCTGACTGAATGGCTT
Source organism: Lesueurigobius sanzi (assembly GCA_900303255.1). NCBI lineage: Eukaryota > Metazoa > Chordata > Actinopteri > Gobiiformes > Gobiidae > Lesueurigobius > Lesueurigobius sanzi. Next base: position 11,058 of record OMNZ01051484.1, read on the forward strand.
GGTTTGCTCGGTCTAAAAACAGCACAGTTACCAAAAGGAGCAAGTTTGATATTTGACATGCTCCGCTGTGCCCTTGGAAACCACTGAACAAAGTCAAATTGTAATGTAGCTCGCTGCGTAACAGCAAAACCCTCGGCTCTGCAGCTCAGAGGTGGTCCAGCACATTTCACCGTTTCATGAGTGCTCACAGCTGAATAGATACTCTCTCTCTCTCACTCTCTCACTCTCTCTCTCTATCTTTCTCTCTCTCTATCTTTCTCTCTCTTCGTCTTGCTGCCTGCCTCTCGTGCCTGCCCATGTGACTGAAGCAGAGCAGTAACCCCCTCCTCGTTCACCCCGTATCTCTCCCTCTGTCGCACACATTTTCTCGGAGATGAGCCACGCAGCCAAACACGGAGCCAGTGAAATCACAGCGACACAAATAGTCAAATGGAATGGAAACGCAGATAATTGAAGAAGATGCAATAGGCCGACACGTTGAAGTTGTTGTTATTTCAGATGGAGGGAATCTTACAGGGTTTTTGAAAGACATCTACAAACAGATTGGTCTTGGTAATGGTCATTCATCTTGTATCATTAAGTCCTATTAGCTAGCAACTTCCACAGTGAATAACCTTTCTACTTAGTAATAATTTTATACTTTCAACAAACAATGAAGATTCTCTTAATTAAGTGCACATTTAAAACATGCCCATGATTAAAATATGAACTGTTAACAGTGTTAATTTTGTCAGTATCTTTTAGTCAAAGTGTTCATTATGCTGACTAAAATAAGACAAAAACACAGTGAAAAAGTCACTTCCAAAGGAAAAGGTCTATTCAAGTGTGAGAAGCGTCATGAAGCTGAGAATTTGATTAAAGGATGTCCCCGCATCCCTGCGACGCAGAAGTTGAAAATGATTGAACTTTTCGAGCTTCGCCGCGTGCGGCAACCAATCAGAGCGGCTCCCCGAGAGAATCCAGGAAGAAGCAGGACACAAGGGAATCCAGGAAGAAGCAGGACACAAGGGAGAGACAGCTTTCGGCGCAATTTCCTCCCCATAACATAATATTTTCTGTGTTTACATTCTGTCTCTGCTCTCACATGAATCATACTGCCATTTTAGCCACAGTGAGTCAAAAACTGCCCTGATTTTAAAGAAATAAATCGCTGTGTGGCTCTAGCCGCTGTCTGCTGCCGGCACCCCTCTCCCCTTCCTCCAGCGGAGGAAAGGGGACAGCACCGGGTAGAAGCAAGCAGCGGAATAGACTTTCCGCTGCTTGACACAGACACAGAAACAGAAGAGGTGGATATCATCGTTAAAAGAGAAGCCCCTCCGACTCTCTTGGTTTTTAATGTGTCCTTTTGGCGTAGCTATGCCACGAAAAAAAAGCCTATTTTCGTGACATAGCTAAGCATTTCTGTGTTGTAGTATCGTGCAATGCATGTACGCAGGAGACCAGCAGGCATGAGAACCGTATGGCATCAACGCACGTCAGGCTTCGTCTCTCTGGTGACACAAAAGTGACACACGTCGTCCTCAAATTAAACAAGCATCCAAAATCTGGCATCTCGAACGTTTCGCGTCGTCTGGTGTGAGTACTCCTTTCCCAAATTAACACTGACTGCTAAACAACCAATACAATAATCAAATGCTTTTCAGAAGATGTTTGTAGAGATCTAAACTAGAGTTAGCAGATTTTACAGAATAAGCCATGAAGACAGCATACTTCGTTGTTTGCAAAGCACAATCTTCAGTATTTGCAGTCATTTCCAGCAATCGTTTCAGATAGCCCCAGTGATGCCAAAAATAAACCTGGTCAAAACTTCTGCAATAAATTGTGACAAGCCTCCACCTCAACATTATATCAGAGTTATACGACCTAAAACCAATTTATGGTGCATGATTAACATACTGTAGGTGAATGGGTTTCCTCGCTATCCCATTTCAAAAGATAACTCTCTTCCTTTCTGCGTGTGTGAACCTGCTCGGAGCTGTGGAGGTATGCGGTGTGCACGTGGAGGTCGCTGACTTGGCTGCCTTCACAAAGGAGAAGAGGAGCGTGAGAACAAACAGTCTGCTTCATCCTGCCCCGTTTACGTCAAGCTCAAAGACCTCCATGACAACTGACGCACACTGAAGATTCATGCAGAATATGAAGAAATATTTATATAATGACATTGAGGATTATTTTTCATAGTATTATATGGATACTTTGACATTTTTCACCCAGTAAATACAATAAAATACAGGATGAATTTAAGTATAGGTGCTATGAGTGGACTCGCCTCTCCACAGATCTGACTTGTAACTTGTGACTGAGAGCGTCTCCATGGAGGTGTTGTAGCCTTGATTTGGCTACAAATAGCCAAACATACACTGGAATGATACCTTAAATAAGAAAAATAACCTAAAAAGTGCGTGAATTACGATTATTTAAGTTGATTTTGAGTAGGTTTGGACTGTCTTGAATTGCATAACGTTCGAGTCAAGCTGGCGCCACCGCCACGATCACCACCTTCATTTCCGGTTCCGGTATTAGCATAGCATAGCCCTCGAAGTTGTGGATGTAACTCGATACATACAGGTTTCCCTTTTCCCTCTTGCCTGTGGGAGCAGTAGAAAGCGAGCAAACTCTCCTGTGGACGTCGTTGATGGGTATTTTCGGGAGGTCCAGGAGGCTCAAACTGTATGCGTCGAGTTACAATCACAACTACGAGGGTAAGTACGCTATGCTAATGCTATGCTATGCTAATACTAGAACCGGAAATGAAGGTGGCGTTTGTGGAGTCTATTGAGACGAAAAAGTCAAAAGGCAAGAAAATATTGTTCCATTGGCAATATTGTTTAATAAAATAACCCACATCTACTCACAATAACCATGAATTATTTTAATTCAAGCATTTTTGAGCCATTTTCTTATCTAAGACAGATATTTTTTCCAATACACTAGGTTTGATTTACTATATATATTTTTGGCTTGATTTTGTTTGTTGAGAGATTTTTATTAATTGTATAAGCAGCCTTTATTCCATTATTATCACCTGTATGCACACTTGTCCTGTTCTTTATTGATGGCACATTTCCTAAATATCTGCACCCCTCTTTAGGTTCTTGGGCTGCTGTAACAAGTGACTTTCTCCATTGTGAGATCAATAAAGTCTATCTTTTCTTATATGAAAGTGAATACTAATACAGCAATAATGACGTGACCAGTTTGTGCCCTTGAAGTGGCCAACCCAAAAACATTTTATTGTATGGTTTGTATGGTTATTGATGTACGTATTGTGTAAACCGCTTTTTATAGAAGTAACTAATACATGGTTCCAATATAGATTTATGTGCAAACTAACACTACAACCAACAACAAACTTGATCAAAAGAGCTAGATACCAATTCAGACCAAAGGAAGGAAGTAGTTTCATGTAGCATTTTTTTTTTACATTAAGTTTGTGATTGAGAGATCTGTCTGTTACTTTAAGTTACCAGGACAAAGTCTGTGTCATTTTGTCAGAGAGACATACATAAGATCCTGGAATTACAAGTGACACGCAAAGCACTGAGACCAGGCACAGGCTGTTAACATTCAGTAAACATTCATGTCGACCGTGAAGGATGAGTTTGTCTTACAACAGAATGAGTCAATATTTTCACACAGGGACGTTGTACTGTAAGACAAACTTTGGTGAGCTTTTTGAAAAACAAAATTTGGGTAGCAGTCAGACTGGTTCTTTGGATGAATACACATGGATTTCAGGGGGTTGAGAGTGGGAAGTGGGGGTGGTTCTTAGTGTATATGGGTGAATACTTGTTTGAGTCGGGGGGTTGGGTGGGTGGAGGGGAATGAAGTTGTAAAGTTACATTCTTGTATGAAAAGCACTTCTGTAGAAAAAAAACAAAAACAAAAAAAGAT
>OMNZ01051484.1:14971-59411 GCA_900303255.1 Lesueurigobius sanzi
TGTGGATGGGTTCTTGTATTATGTGTTTGTGGGTCGGTGGGGCGAAGGGGAATGATCCTTTGTGTATATGGGTAAATACTTGCAGGGGTCGGGGGTTGGGTGGGTGAAGGGGAATGATTATATGTGTATATGGGTGAATGCTAGTAGGGGTCGGGGGGTTGGATGGGTGAAGGGGTATAATTCTTTGTGTAAATGGGTGAATTGTAGTGGGAGTCGGAGAGTTGGATGGGTGAAAGGGTATAATTGTTTGTGTATATGGGTGAATAGTTGTGGGAGTCTGAGGGTTGAATGGGTGAAGGGGTATAATTGTTTGTGTATATGGGTGAATAGTTGTGGGAGTCGGAGGGTTGGGTGGGTGAAGGGGTATAATTCTTTGTGTATATGGGTGAATACTTGTGGGAGTCGGGGGGTTGGGTGGGTGGAGGGGAATGAAGTTGTAAAGTTACATTCTTGTATGAAAAGCACTTCTGTAGAAAAAAAACAAAAACAAAAAAAGATTGGTTGATTGAACAAAATGGCCATATGACGTTTTCAGTGTAAATATCCTTTTCATTTCTCCCTTGCAGCTTTTTCTTTTTTTTATCAATATTTTCATTTTTGCATATCATCCAAACTTATTATCCAAATTATCTTAGAAGTCACACTGACACCAAATAAACATGTTCTTTGTTAGCTATTTTACTTCTGTTGATAGAACCCTCTGTGCTAATGTAAAGCTGCACGATGAGAGGATCACGCTACAGTCCTTAGTGTTGCCCGGGGAGTGGAACAACATATAAACTTGTCCAAATAAATAGCTTCTTATGAGTGCGTTGCTTGGACAGGCTGCTATGTGTTTTTAATGGGCCACACGCACAGCACCAGCCTTAAAGAGCCATTATCAGCCACGGTGCAGGGACGAGGGGGCGGACACACCAGGGGGGCTAATAAGGTTGAACACTCACAAACTGTAAATTAGACTCTGGGTTGACACCGCATTGAACCACCAGCTTTAAAATTACGAGAGAACCACGAGTACTGGGTCTAAAGAAAAGCAGTCATTTTAAAACCGTGAAAAGGAGGAGAGTTGGATAGGTATACCCAACTAAAGACACATACCTCGATACACAGATCACGATACGATACATACCTCGATACAGAGCCTTCTCAATATAATTTGATCAAAACGTGGACCTAAGGCTCATTAGTTAATCGTGAACATATCCACTTACTCAAAAGACTGAACTCGGTGTATTATCTTTCATTTATTGAAGAATAAAGAACATAAAGTGTATTTTGGTTAAATGTTTGCAACATAAAGTGTTTAGAATAATTGGTCGGCCACAATGTAACTGATCTCAAGGTTCACAATACAAAATCTTTTACATTTTTCCATGATTTTTCCCCCAGTTTTGCTGCCGTCTTCACTGACATGAATTTAAAAGCAAATTTCACAACTTGCAGGGTCACTTTTTAGGGTCAAATGCAAGAAAAGTAGCCTGCAAAATCATCCACAGTATTATTTCCACAATTACTAAAATAATGGGGACAAAACGAAATGGGGACAAAACATATTTCATTCCACTACTAGGAAAAAATCAGGTATAGTGCCTTTAAAGGGACTCTACGGAAGTTAAAATAAAAATATATATAAAATAATATATTTTCCACCCCCTACATGCTCCAGCAATGTCCCGCGCTGTACTGTGAGCCCACACCTATCCCACTCAATTGCCGCTATAAGCCTGCACTGTCAATCTAAAGTTGTGTGTTCGGGCCGAGGCAGCAGTCATTCACCAGCTTAACATGGAGACTGCAGTTACACGGACGACCAGAGGTGGCAGTCACGAGTATGAAAATGGACAACCTCCGTTGAGTCCCTTTAAGTAGAGTTTTTAAGGATTTCTACTTTACTTTAATAGCATTTTTACAACTTAATACTTTTACTCCTCTACATTTGACTAACAAGTATAATACCTTCTACTCCACTACATTTGTAATAAAAAGCTATCGTTACTTACAGAGTGCAGACAAGTTGGTTGTGTCATGTTTTTTTCTCCGATTTAATAGCATTATCTTGTCCACTCCAGAACAGAAGGTGGCGCTGTGCAGATGTATAATTCAATGCCACTAACCATACAGTGGTTTGTCTAATTTACTAATTTAGTATGAAACTGTTATGTTGTTTTTCTATTCTTTGTTCATTTATATCTGCAGGAGCTAAACCAGGGTGAACTGAAGAGGAAAAGACATCTTCAGAAGTATTATTCATGTTTCATGTTTTTGGAGCTACGCAGTTATGATTCACAACACTCATTTAAACTGAAATGTAGTTTTTACTTCAAATACTTAAGTACTTTATAAAGCAGTTTTTGACTGGGCAACTTAAAAAGACCTGGATCTTTGTAAAATTTTTCATTCAATTTTACACACCCTCATCCAACACAAAATACAGTTTAACAAAAAAGTATGCAAGAAAAGAGAAAGCTTTTTGCTGTAAAATATATTAAAGTTAAACTCTGTTTTTTTTCATAAATGTTTTGGAAGATAAAAACTAGTCGCACTGTAAAAGTCTATGTGAAAAAGAGCCAGTCTTCGGCTCCGATTAAAGAGCAATAAGCCCCATTTTCCATCCATTTACTGGATCAGTCTTCTCCCTCAAAGCTATGAAACATGCTTAAAAATCCGTCCCTGTGAAGAACCAGGATGTTACGAATGATTTAGGAAAGATAGGAATAGGTTCATACCAAAACAATTGACAAGCTCATTTTTTTTTGGTTTGAAAATGGGAAAAAATGGGTACAGGCAAACTTAATGCAACAAATCTAGCTTTCATACAACATTATAACAAGTAAATATCGGATTAATCATTTATTTTTCATAACAACACCTTGACTCGGGTGATGCATCTGTGAGGAAGGCACAGAAGTGTTACTGACGGCGCTGTTAGACCAAATGAGATCGATGGTGGTATTCCCTCAGGGCGCGCTAAGTAAGAGGCTGGCTCTGAAATGATTGTTTGTTATCCTGACGGAGGCTGAACAATGGCCCCAACATCGAGCGGGCGTTAATTTTTCATGCCGACTGACTGAGGCACGCTTGGTTCTTGTGCTAAAGTTCACCTGAAATGACCGAAAATCCACAGACATCAATCTGAAAAGAGCAAAGACACCATGAGGGCGGCTCATTTAAATGACTTCCAAGATGAATTTGCTCAGGGAGATGTGCTGTTTGTTTGGTGGTGACAGCACAGTGTTTAATATTACCACAGGCATTTGTTAAAAAACAGAACAAAACAAACTGCTTGTTAATGAAAAGCAGTTAATACTAGACTAAGAACTGACTTGTCTATGTTGTTGCTTTGCATTTGCATTACAGAGATGATCCCAAAGTTAGATGAACACTGGAAATGATGATGATGTACTGTATGTCGGGTTGAACGATTTTGACAAGAAACCTAATTTGATTTTGATTTTTCAAACAAAAAGATTTTAATATTGTATTATTTATCTTGGCATGGGATATGGATTTAGTCTCTGATTATCTTGGACAAAATTATTGCAGTTCACAATAATATTATCAATAATTATTTCACAGTTTATTATGGCGAATTGATTTTCGATTCTGCTGTAGCTGAGACAGTGTGGCATGTGCGCACTTTGTTTACATTAGCCATGTGCTCTGGCCTGTGCTTTCATGACAATGATGCCAATTGTGAAAATACTACGATTCCTTAACCGTGCATTCTTTCAGCCCTTTACTATTATGGAATCAGATTTGAGACAAAACTATTCAAATTATATCTTAAAGGACCGCAAATAAAAAATATATTATAATACTGTATAATTGTAATTTGAATAGTTTTGTCTCGAATCTGATTCCATATACTATTGTCAGGAAAATATACTTCTAAAACAGTTATTATACTCATATAGGGTACTTATTTATTACTGTTTTATTGCGGTATTTAAAATTGTGATGTTGTGATTTGAAATTGATGAAGCGTGCAGCCCTAAATGATAGGGTGTTTTATACTGTAACATGTACATTTAATGATATAATTGTAAGTGATGTACAAGGTTCATGACTCTATGGAGGACACACAGGTCGAGATACTGATATAACTGGTCGTGGCACAGTACGGTGAGGTCTATCACAGTGTGTCTGTCTCTTTCACTCACTGATGTCCAGTTGGCAGAGCTTCTGGACGGTGACACAAGATAATTAAGGAGTCATCAACTTCCTAACGCTAAGCTTTTCAAAGAGGCTTCTGCCATCCCTCGCACTAACAGGACTCTGGCTGAACAATGTCCAGCTTAACCTTCCTGATGACAGTAAACAAAGTTGTTGCCACAGTCGATGGATACTGTGCTCTAAAATATGAAGAAATCCAAGAAAAGAGAGTGGAGTTAGAGCTAAAAATAACCATGTGTCAGCTTTAGCCATTTCACATTATTTCTTAAATAAGGCTGAGTGCATAATGCAGGACCAGTGCACTAGCAAAGGCTAAAGAGGACATCTTTTCAGTGCGGCAAGTCACCCATTATAACCAATAGCAACAGACCAGAAAGATGGGCACAACACTGCCTTAAGCTGGTTATAAAAGTGTCCTTTTTTAGATACACAACTGTGCCTTCATGCATGTAATTGTCTGCATATTTAGAACAGTCTATGCAACATTAGTTCATGGGGAAACAGCTGGCAGCCACATTAAGCCCATAACAGAACAACATGGAGTGGATTTAATTAGAGAAGAGGACAACATACATTCCAACATAAATACTGGTGCTTTTCCATCTAAATTAGATACATACAGCACTTTACATTGAAGAACAACTTACTCAGTCACACTCCCATTCACACACCAGTGTACACACACACTGGAGGCAAGGAGGGTGAAGTACGACAGTGTGCAGGAGCCATGGTTCAAACCCCCGACCTTCAGATCATGAGGCGACTTGTACCATCGGCGCCACTGTCGGCCTGATACTTATGCATTTAAAGTATCCCATGTTTGGGCCTGTTCCAGGTTCAAACATGAACCTTAGGGTGCATTTGTCACACTGACTGATAACAGTGAGCTGAACTGATGGACCTGGCAGTGCTTCATGTTCTTCAGTTTTTCAATAATACTACTTCAAAATTCATAACCATGTACAGTATTTACTTTCACCACTACACCCTCCAGATGATTTAGAGAAATGTGATTGTACAACAAACATCATATGACTAAGCGTTGCTTGTTCAAAGTGTTATTCCTCAAATAGAATCACTCAATCAGACTTTGACGGAGAAACAAATCCCCTCGTGAGTCGCGACCAAGCAAATTTGCCAGCCCTTGTCCAATAGCCCACATAAACTTCACTTTGATTATTGTGCAATTTACTTTGTGATAACAAAGCTTAGTAAAATGCCTAAAGAGGGGCATTAACATAATTTCAGCACAAAACAATGCAGTGTTTTTGGGTCAGTCGGGCAGACTGTGATCAGTCACGGTCACTGTCAATTTACTCTCCCTAATCTCAAGCCTGCCGTCCCGTGAGTCTAGACTAACTGTCCTGGATTATGGCAAGACAATGGCACAAGGGCAGGTGTGAAGAGACAGGCAGCCCCTGCAGCCAGGGTGTTTATAGGCCACCGCTAGTTTGGTCTGATCTTTTTGAGTGAAAATTAAAAACAATAATCAAAAATGACATTGTTTTCCCTATAAACAGGACCCTCATGTTTCAGACTGATATTTGTTAAAATAATATTTACAGATATTATAACAGATCATGTGGCTTCTGTTATCATGTGGTGTACTTATTTATTTTCAAAACACGTGTGCAAAATGTTAAAAATAAAACTAGAGTCTACATTTTGAAAATGAGACTCCACAGAAGTATAAGTATGGGACCATAAACTACATATATGTCAACATAATATACAGTACAACAAATATGCCTAACACATTTACATACAATATCAATAGCACTGTACTGTACCATATAGTTATTTTAAATAGCACTTTCACACATCAGTACTGTTTCCATGCTGTGTGACATGACATCATCTGCATTGCCTCTATATCAACGCTAGAACAGAATACCATCTATGAGGTCCTTTTTCTGTCCTCTGTCCGAGTCCATTCGCTCACGGGGCCAATTGACCGTGAAAAATAAAATGGAAGGTTTGGCAGCGAATGGTGCGATGGGCTGATCAAGCTCTCCCTATGTTTGAATCTTAATTTTAAAACATAAATCACAAATGAAATTGCAGAGTCATTATTCTCTGAAAGGTGTGCTGCTCTACTGTGCCCGTTCCAAGCCTGAATAAAAAGAAAAATGTACAAAAACCTGCAAAGCCATCAAAATGGCCAGGGACCCTTCGCACCAATCACACAGTCACTTCAGGGTGATGCCTTCAGGGAGGAGACTGCGGAATCTACGTCAGTCAGTTCCAGTCGACTGAGGAACAGTTTCATACACAGGGCCATCGGGAAGCTGAACTCCCTGCCCTCCCTCTCTCCCCTCTCCCCCTCCCCCCGCTCCACAATCAAGGATGAGAGAAACATAATTTCCAACCATTCACATGGTTTGACAAATAAAGAATCTTCAATCTTGATAATGACCTAATGATGCTGGCTAATGACAGTGGAGTCTGTTGTGTCAGACTTGGAGTTCCTTGTGGCCCCAGAGGGAGGTCTTTCTGCTCCGACAGACTCACTGAACTGGACTGAGGGCAGAGCTATAAACAGCTAAGTCCTCTCCAGGCGAAATCAGCATAAACACACAAGTCCTCACGCTCTTATGCAATATCTATATGCTTTTCATCGCTGAGCGGCTGGATAACAGCGCAGACGAAGTACGAGCAGGTTTTAGAGATGCCCAAGTAAAGCCATTTAGGGACAGAGAGGAGCAAAGCAGATGGGAGTCAAAATATTTTCCAGGAAATTTAACTAAATCACAACTAAAACCACTTTAAAATGAGATGGATTTTGCATGAACTTTCAAATAATGAAATGTTTTGTGAAAGAATAACTTTATTTTTCACTTTTCAAAATTCTACATTTTCTAAAAAGGGGCTAAATTGTTGTCCATTAAGTGTGTGATACATTAACACCCAGGATTCAAGGTTTTTAAGGATTTTAAATTAACTAGACCTTTAGATTAAAGCCTTTATAGAAGATGTAAACAGAGGAATTTTGAGGCAGGAAAAGGATTCACAAACTGGGAATTTACTTTGGTGCAATGGTGCAACATAAACCATAAACATGTAGTAATGATAAATAATAAACTGTAAAAACATTATAAACTATAAGGGCATCCAGGCATACAAATAAAATACAACAAAATATAATCAAACAGCAAATTTAACACAATGCAAAGCAGCAGCGTGAATTCATATTTGCCCTAAACACTAAACAGAACCTTCACCACAGAACGACTCTTTTACAAAAACTTCCCACCCACTTTTATATGTGACTTTTTGGACTAATGTTTTTTAATCTGTTGAAAATTATATAATAGATCTGCAACAGCAAAATGTAATGAAAAGATTAGTGTCAGAAAAGGACAGCTAGAGGACATGAACCGTTCAAGTTAAAGGCACTATACCTGATTTTTTCATCACAATGAAAGCGGCAGCGAGTAAATTAAATTGATAGTAGTTGTGTCCAAACACATTCCCAACTTTCCTCACACATTTCTAAAATCCCATTTCTTCACAGAGATGAGTTTATGAACACGTTTCACAACTTGCCAGGGAAGGGGAGAGTTCAGCATCCTGACAGCCTGGTGGGGGAAGCTGTCCTTCAGTCAGTTGGACCTGACACTGAGGACTGAGGATACTGTGACATCGTGTGGTATCTCCATAAGATGCACAGTATATTTCCACAAATGTCTTGAGTTTACGAAACACTAAAGGAGGGCAAAGCAACTACTAGGAAAAAAATCAGGTACGGGGCCTTTAAGTGGCTGCTGATCAAATTAATCAAATCGATATTAACCTATTCCAAAGCACAGTGCAGAGGAACCAGGAGACTTTACTGTGCTCAAATCCCCATGTTGCATTCATTACTCCGTGAATTTAACCTAATGTAACCGTGCTCCTTATTTGGTTGTGCCTTTCAAGCGAATGTTCCGTGACACGGCCATTATCCTGGGCTGACACGCTCCTCTCCTCCGGCCCACTCCACATCACCGCTGCCATTTCAATCATTACACAGCGCTGCAGCGAGGAGCATCCTTTTACATACGCACCGTCACTCAGCACGGAGCACCCTTTAATGTAAAACTTCTCCAGCTCATGTCTCGCGACTCAGCGTGGAGCAGCTCCGCCTGTGGTTATCAAATAAAATCCTCCCCACGCCTAAAGGATAACAGACAGAAACTCGCAACAGGTTTTGTGAAGGAGAAGACAGTAAATCACAGAAACTGCTACTGTTGCAAGAATGGAGTGTGTTTGGTTAAAAATCAAACTTCCAAGAACTGAGGTGAAGTGGAATAAAGGGTGATCTGTGTCCTGAGAATAACACAAAAATGTACACAAGTTTAAGTGCTTAGGACACACTCTAAATATAGCCCTATACCAGGATATTATGTGTCTTAATTTGGTCAGAACAACACAGTGTGATGCTAGTTCTGGTAAGGCACATAGGATTCTTTCTGACATTGCATACATTACATTATTGATTTACATTTACTGTTGTTGCATAACTTTACCTGTTCAGTCTTATTCTTACAAAAATGCATCCTTAATCGCTCCACATTAGATACCCCTCTCTCTCAATACACAGTCAATACTCAATAAAAAGTACATTTCTAGATTATTTTAAATGACTCAAATTCATTATATTCATCTAAATTTGAGATGTTTTTTACTCAGTTGCTAATTTCTTGAATTCTTTTGTTCCGCTTAAAGGAGAAATGGTCGGTATTTCTTGTGGTATCTACTCGGAGGTAGCCATGTTTGTTTTTGCCCGGGCTGACTGTCGTCATACCTACATATCCCGCCCCAAGCTACACAGCAGCATGTTATTGGTCCGAACCACTGGTTGTGACGAGACCACCTAGCTGCCACCTTTCAAGATGGATTTGTTGTGAGACTGAAAATTCAGATCTCGCAACAATTCATCTTTCAAAGCTCCATCAGACCTGGGCCCTCTTAGCCAGCACATGAAACGTACAGCCACCAACCTTGGCGTCATTATGGACTCTGATTTTAAGCTTAACAAGCAGGTCAACGCAGTCGTTAAATCCAGTTTTTATCAACTTCGTCTTTTAGCCAAAATTAAACCCCTTTTATCCGTTTTAGATTTTGAGCGCGTCATGCATGCTTTTATCTCGTCACGTCTGGACTACTGCAACGCACTTTATGTCGGTGTAAGTGAAAAAACGCTTTACCAACTGCAGTTAGTCCAGAACGCTGCTGCACGCCTCTTAACAGGGAGCAAAAGCAAGATCATATCACACCGATCCTTGCATCCTTGCACTGGCTCCCTGTTAATTTTAGAATTGATTTTAAGATTTTATTGTTTGTTTTTAAAGCTTTGAATGGACTGGCCCCTCAGTATATCACGGACCTCATCCAGATTTACACTCCTGCGCGCACTCTGAGGTCTGAAGGCCAGTCCCAGCTCGTGGTGCCTAAGGCGATTCTTAATACCAGGGGGGACAGGGCCTTCTCTGTGGTCGGCCCCAGACTCTGGAACGCTCTGCCCCTCCGTGTTCGAACTGCTCTTTCTGCGCTTTCTACGCTAAAAACTGCGCTTTTTATTCCCTGGCTTTTAGCTCCGCGTGAACCGTGTGGTCCTCTGTTTGCTTTGATCACTTATTTTTTTTATTGGTGCAGCTACTTTTAAGATTGTTGTTGTTTAAATGTGCTATACAAATAAAGTGGATTGGATTGGATCTTGCAGCGCGAGGTTAAAACATATTAGCCAATGTGGTAAGAGCATTAGCCTTGTCCTATGGGCATTTTTATTTGTTTATTTCTTATTTTCTTCTTCTTATACCATAGATCAGTGTTTCCCAACCAGGGTGCAGCAAGAAATCATCAGAGGTGCCATGGAAATTTCACCTGATCACTGTGTAGTGGTCAGGTAGAACAATTACACAATCTACCACTAGAGGCTGGTATCGTGCAAAAAAAAAAGGTAGCCCACAATCATGCTGAATAAGACAACTGAGACAAAATTGTGGACTAAAGCTGAGCTTTGCTGATATATATTCTCAACTCAAGTCATTTAAACTCTTGATTTTTAGTTTACGTGGTGTAGACAGAACATAGTAAACATAAATATTCAAGATTTGGCAAAAGAAATTTGACCTAGTTTTCCCTGGTGTTAAATTTTTGACGATGTTTATTGACCCTTGGGTCCTCTATGGAATTTGTGAAGGGTGTTTGTACAAATGTTGCAGGCTTTTGTTCCACGTTGTATAAGGAGAAATCTGAGCTCGGGTTACAGCTGAACACGGCCGTCTCCAGAACGTAAGAGGAAATTTATATTTAATGCACTGATAGAATCTGACAAAGGTCCATTTCTCACATCATTATTCAACAGAGAGTAAGTGCTTCAAGTGCACACTCAGATTTGTGGCAAAGGCTCTAGACAAAGTACTACACAGCCTGAAGTATTAGGTTAGAGGCAACTTCATAGTAGACACTGCAGGCGGATAAGGAAATGTTTTAAATAGAGTGATATCAATTAGAATTTTTTGCTGTCTACTACTGACATAAATATGAGAAAGAATTGTATTGAAAGTTTTCTGTCGTTTTATGTTTGTGTATAAAAGTAACGTATTTTATGCATAAAAATGGCCGAAATTGTGTATAGAGCCAGGTTTAAAAGTATGATTTTATTTTGTTGATATATTAGTTAGGATTTGTTCAGAGGGGATTTTGCACATCTTTGATACTGTATATACAGTATGATAGTTTTTTGAATGAACTAACTATTTGTGAATTAATCTGTAAACGTTCAAATGGTCATTGAAGTTACAATTTCCAATATAGTTCTTTGGAGAAGCGTTGAATCAGTGCAATAATTACACTCCTTCTTTATTGTGACGATTAGGTCATTATTTTTCCCCAGAGAAAACTGTCTCAAAGAGTGAAAATAGAAAAATTGGGTTTTGCCTGCAGTGACAGCACCTGCATACAGCGGGGTCAGTAGGAAACCTTTCTCTTTATTCCTATTATGTTGAAGTCCAATACTGAAATGGACAAATCTACACTCACAGGCTTATATACTGTAGAGGCTGTAACTTTCTGCATCATGTGCAATGAATTGAATTGACCACAAACTTAAAACTTTTATGAATGTTCCAAAACAACATAACAACGATTGAGTTAATTTTTATTATTAAAGCGATGAATGTAGATTTTTTACTATTAGAAAAATGCATTTAATTCATCAGACATAATTTAAGGTGGTCTGAAAACTCTTGTAACTGTATAAACCTGTATAAAAGATGGAAGTCTCATCTGTCAATTTCCACCTCTGTCCAAACATTTCTTGTGGACAATCATACTTTCATCACTGTTATTTCCTTCAGATGTTCCCTAAAATCGCAGACATTGTCTCCCCTGACCGAGCTGGCGCCGCGGGCCGTCATTGTGGGGTAATGATTGCATCCGCAGCGGCCTGTGAGAAACGTTTAATTGAAAGCAGCGGGATATTCTGTTCTCTGAGGGGAGCCGGGACACAGCGACTCTGCAGTCATGTGAGGGAAACAGCTGCAAAGTCACACAATAAACTTTAGCAGGAATCTGGAACTGAAAGGAACCAAAATAATGTTGGACAAAATCCAATCAAACACTGACAATGAAATGAAAAATTGGCAAAAAAAACTGTTTATAAAAAGCTTTGCACGCTCATTTGGTTGAAAGGCAGATGCCCTTCCAGGCCCAGATAATACTCTAGCCTTTGACCGAGTATACGAAGTGCAACTACAGCTCCAACACTGCCACATCAAGAAATAACTATTATCACAACAACTACTACAACAAGTATATTATATACCACCACGAATACCTCTTCAAAACATTATCATTTACCAAATTGGTTTCATATTTCCTTTGTAACACACACTATTTCTTTAATATCGTGAGCGCTGAGCTGGGGGTCCCAAGTTGATTTCAGGATATAAAATAGAAAACATTTAAATAGTTTTTTGTTTGGTAACTGAATGTGTTTTGGACCATATTTTTGGTATTTTCAAATAACTCCTGGAGTAAAAAAAATTGATTTTCCAAAGGAGCACAATTCCTTCAATGGCTTTAATGCTTTTAATGCCCTGCTAACACCCTTTAACAGCATGTACAACAGCCTAATAATCTTTCTAATTAATCCCTTCTGACCAAACTGAGCTCAGGACCTGCAGATAGGTCCCCGAGCTCTGCATTGTGGTCACCAACTGCTCCTGGCAGATTGTCCCGCACCGAAGGACGGGTCAACTACAGCGGACAAACCATCATAACCCACAAAAAAGCATATCTTAACGAAAGCCTAACCTCGCCAATGGAACTAGCCATGTGTGCAGTACGTGAGCCGCCGCGTCACCAGCTACGCTCAATAATACAGTGACATCAAACGGGTCAGCTCGTGGACGGGATCTGTGGAGCGGGACGCTGTAAGGGGACACCGAGAGGAGAGAGAAAAGCGTCGCGGTGAAACTAGACGCAGGAGACGCAGATGCGCGGCGATGTAGTGCAGGGACTCAGCCTTTGTGCTTCCATCAGCAAATGTGACACAGAATTAAAGGGAGGATGAACAGTGACAAACAACTGGTCTAGACAACTGGAAACACACAGAGGAGAGAGAGAGGAGAGAGGGGCATGTAATGTGGAGCCATTAAGGATGCATTTTGTAAGAATGATAAGAAGGTACAGGTAAAGTTATGCAACAACAGTGAATTTAAATCAATAATGTAATAGTATGTAATGTCAAAGAATATGTGTCTTACCACAACTAGCATCACACAGTGTTTTTGTGGTCAAATTAGGGCACGTAACATCCTGGCATGGAGCTATATTTAGTCTATACTTTAGTTCTTGTTTTGTTCAGTTCTGGCAAGGGCTGGGTAATGTTAAATGATATTAGTATGGTATCGAAAAAAGGTTTTTTAGGTACTAATGGTAACCGGGGTAAAAATGGTACCAAAAACTTGTACGGAAAAAGAGTTGCCCTTTAGATAGCAAGTTTTGATGCCTGGCAGGTCTCGAGACAGCATTAAATAAAGTTACTTATTGTTTCAGCTCAAATAAATGATAAAACAAATGGTCTGTTATATTTTTTTTGTTGAAAAAAATTGAACGGTACCCACTGCCCAGCCTTAGTTTTGGCTCAGATGTGATTATTAATCCTGTTCATGGGTGATCTAGCCTGAGTTTAGTCCTTGTTTAGACTTTCCTTGGTCCTAGTAGTGGTAGAGTTCTGGTTGAGTCATGCTATACATGCTAAAAAGCACAGCAATACATTCCTATTCTCGCTTGCGTCCCAAACAATAATTTTATGAAGTAAATAGAACAATTTGAACAATATTTAGCTAGTGGATTTAAGATTTAAGAGTGTGTGATACAGTTAGTTAACAGTAGAATAAATGGTGCAAAATAGTGCTGGAGGAAACAACGGTCTTTAAAGATACATTATTTACTTTGAAATATCAAGTTTTGTTGACTTACATGATCCCTTACAGCCATACAACAAATCAAAAACAATTACTTCATGTCAAATTCTGGCGTTTTATCAAGGAAACCGTGTTCCTGTTTTTATATTATTTGCTATTAGCATTAGCCTCACCGGCCAATCACAAGATGGCCGCCACGTTTCATGTCCTATCTAGAGTTTTATTAAAGATCTTTGATAAAACAATCAATTATAAATCAATTGTGTAGCCAGTGTGGTCCAGGGTTCACAATCTGTATTCGCCCTCTTTCTTCAGGCCCTACTAGTTTTAAGTTTAGCTCTGTTTGGTTCCCGTCAAAGCTTTTCCCACCTTTCATACGAATATTAATTACAGAGACAGCCTTACATAATCATCAGCGCACATCACCTGCTTCTGTCACATTGTGCAGTTCTAATTGAAAGTGAAGTCTCAGCGTGTGCTTTTGTTGCCAGCTGTGACTCGAGCACTGAGTCACATTTAGGCGTTTTTTTTTTTTTTTTTTTTACAGTGGAGTCTATGAAGGCGGTTATGGATAGACCTGACGTTATGAGTGACGTCAAGAAGAGCACCACACGCTGCGACTATCAACGAGAAATCAGAGGCAAGTCTTTACAGCAGGAGCCCAAGCTCAATGCAGCTCAGAAATCCACTGAATGGCACAGAAATTAGAGAAGAAGCTAGAATCGAAACGCCACAATAACCAACACGTGTTTCCTTTTGGGGGTCGGGGGGTTTTTATTTGTGTATGTGAGTTTATACTTGTTGGGGGATGGGTGAGTGAAGGGCAATGGTTATTTGTGTACGAGTTTATACTTGTTGGGGGTTGGGTGGGTGAAGGGGAATGAAAATGGGGGGATTGGAAATGTGTGAGGGGGATTTGAACTGTAAAAGCGTTGTCATGTATGTGGTACTATATGCAGGTTTGAAATAAATTGCTGAACTGATTATTTGTGTATATGAGTTTCTACTTGTTGGGGGTTGGGTGGGTGAAGGGGAATGTTTTTTTTGTGTATGTGAGTTTATACTTGTTGGGGGTGGGTGAAGGGGAATGATTTTTGTTGTGTATGTGAGTTTATACTTGGTGGTGGGTGAAGGGGAATGAGTATTTGTGTATATAATTGTATACTTGTTGGGGGTTGGGTGGGTGAAGGGGAATGATTGTTTGTGTATATGTGTGAATGAATGCTTGTGGGAGCCGGGGGTTGGGTGGGTGAAGGGGATTGATTCTAACTTGTGAGGCGCTTTGTGTTACATTCTTGTATCAAAAGCACTTATTATAAGTAAAACATGTATTGATTGATTGTCCTTAATTTAGATAACTCTACTAAATATATTAGGTGTATTAGGTGATGCCATATCCATATCGCAAAATTACTGAGGTCTTTAATTACTGTTATGTACACATTTTTCACTCACAACCAACAACAAAAAAAAAGTAAATGAGCCACAATAGTTTTTTTTGTTATATTTTGTCATCTTAGTTCCTTTGTTTCTTTCCTAATTTAGTATTTTATAAATCTTGCTTTGCCACAATGTGATAAAAAAAAAAGCTTATTATTTTAGTTCAAATTCAATGGAACATACTTACGAAATGTTTTAGCAAAATAACACTAAAATATCATTAGCACAATAGTCAAGCCAGTTATTATATAGTTATTATATAGCATTTTGTCCCATACTGTGCAGTAAAAAGGTACAATGCTTTTGCAGATATGAAGACCAGGCAGATGCTGAACTCTATACTCGTTGTAATATTTAAGATTTACAGTCAATAAAAAACTGTTTCACTCAGCAGAAAAATGCATGTGTTATTAACTAGTAAGATAATTTATTGTATCCACCGCCACCTCAGCCCGCTCAGCTGGTATTTATTCACATGAAGGCGTATGCTCCACCCTCATAAACAACTGTGTCTGTGTGTGTGTGTGTGTTGTGATGAGGCACATTTTTCTGGTAGAACTTTTAATGGCCTCCTTCACTGTTATTGGTTTCTCCTGTAAGCGCTCACTGCAGAGCCTCTTAGAGCAGTGCTGCCCAGATGATAAGCTATAATTGAAACGTGTCTGCTCTCTCCTCTCTGCAATTTCTTAAAGCAACTCAGCCCCAAGCTAAGATGATTTAACAAGATGGCAGCAGTGTAGCGAAAGTCAGAATCATAGTAAAAAACCTGGCTTGGATATAGAGCCTCTCTCTGTCTCTGTTTTTTCCATTGCATGTGTGATGGTGAGCAGGCATGCACTTGTGAAATTACCCCTGGTGCACTAGACACGCGCCAGCAAGCAGCAAGCCAGAAAATAAAGGAGAAAAAAACATCTCCAGCCAAAGGCTCCCCTCTACAACACATATAAGAGCTTCAGTCAATACAGCCAATAGCATTTGATTCACCAGCCTGTTCATAGTCAGCAATTTTGGAGAAGGAGAAATCCCCAAACCCACTGGCATCGAGCAATAGTTCTCTGAGATGAACCGAACACTGATCACTACATGGATTCATTTACAGATGTAGCTTCAGTGCTTAATTTGATCTGGCTTTTGGGGGAACGCATTCCGGGAAATCGGAATTTTGAGCTTCATTGGATCCGGGAAATAAAATACTAAAATACACATTTTTTTGGGCTGTTCCCCCATAAAATCCACCCAGTAAGCACAAGTGTTCCTGAAAATCTGGATTTACAAATTAAGCACTGTGTAGCTTGTTTGTGGGGACTAAGAAAGGCTTTATTTGTATGGTTTTGTAAATAACATGTAGCTCCTGACATGCAGTTCTGACAGCTGCCTCACTTGGATAAGAAGGCTATTTCATACAGTCGACTGGACGTTGCTGATATATTGGTGCATTTACTTCAGATTACTATAACCAAGCTATTGCATAATAATGTAGTGGAATAGCACAACAGCAGATGTCATCAGATGGTCTACTACTTCACACGTTGGCTCCACTTCTGCACTTCATGGTACATAATAACCATAAAGGTGCAAGATGTATCCCCTCAATAGCTCCAATGGCTTTAAGGTGACCCCTACAAATACAGTCTGTTACTGGGCTTTGCTCATATGACCCTAAACACAATTGGGACGGGTTTTCCAAATACATGATTAGCTCCAGTGGAATAAGTCACGACAACGCTGTTTGCACAAATCATTCATCAGTCGCTTGCATGTGTACACTACTCATGTTACACTAAAATGTCATGTTTACCTGCTCCTCATCCATTCACCTCCATTAGCTGTAGCTAGCTAGTAGCAGAGATGAGTCGGGACTTTCTGGCCACAGCAGCATCACTAGTGTCAAGAGGATCCACTGGGGATAATACGCTATAAATGACACATGAGCTAATTAAGCTGATGAACAAAGCAATTACCCATGTCTCCCGCGTCCATGCCGTAGCTGACTCCCAGCTCCGCGTCCCCATCTTCAGATGCTGTGGCCCCAGAGAGAGGACTGCCTTCCCCGGCCTCCAGCCCGACCGCTCCCTCCGCTGCTGCCTCCATTCAGCCGCCGGAGTCCCGCAGAAAAAAAAAAACAGCCAAGTCCCGCGAAGGAAAGACCCCGTGGAGCAGGGAGGAGAGTGTCCTCGGGTGTGTGGCAGCGGTCAGAAGGGCAAATATGTGAGAGTTATCCGCGAGAGTCCCTTCATGTGTGCGGTAGTCCTGACTCTAGCTCCGCTCCTGTCAGCTCCACTGCACCGACTGCTGCTACTGTAGGAACCACCGCTAAAGCCATATACAGCTGATGGGACTGTGCTCTGTAGCGCCCTCTGACGGACACAACTGGGGACTGCAGACAGCTCTCCTGGATGTCAGTGGTGGAAAGCAACGAAGTTAAATGTACAAGTAAAAAGTACAAATTATAGGTACTTTACTTAAGTACATTTTATGATCAATACTTTTTTACTTTTACTTACACTATATTTTAGAGACTGTATTTGTACTTTCTACTCCACTACATTCTAACAATTTGGATTAAAAGTAATTTAATTTTCAAAGTGACCTGGTTTAGTCCCAGTTTAAACTAGTGGTTTACTTGTTTAGATCAGGTTTAGACCTGGTTTAGGCCTGGTTAGTCCTGGGTTAGACCTGGTTTAGTCCTAGTTTAGTGCTTGTTTAGACCTGGTTTAGGCCTTGTTTAGTCCTGGTTCAGTCCTGGTTTAGACCTGGCTTAGTCCTGATATAGACCTGTTTTAGACCTGAGTGAGTAGTTTACTCGTTTAGCCCTGGTTTGATTCAAAGGATACTCATAAAGTACATGTTACAGTGGATACTTTTATACTTTTACTTTAGTAGAAATTTAATCTGATACTTTTACTTTTGTAAATCCTTAGTCCTGTATCTGCATTCTGAACTTTTACTTAAGTAAGAATATTGAGTACTTCTTCCACCACTGTTGGATGTTATGCTCATTATCACGCATCTATGTAGAATAGTTTTAAAAAACATAAAATTAAAAAAACACAAAGACAGTTTTGCGTGTATTTCTAGTCAACTTTAGATGGGATAATGGTAAGTATTAATTATAGTTATTAGTTATAGTAACGGTTATACCAGCAAAAAGGTCATTTTAAGAGAAAATTTCCACCAATAGTGCAGTACTAAATTCTGTTGATGCCAGATTGTTATTGAAATTCTACTTCTTGTTTCTCATGTCAACATATACCCATGTCCAATAAGAAGGTGAAACATAAAAATGTGAAATCATGGAACCGTGGGTATATTTTAAAAGAATAATCTTGAATAAACAATTGTGTTCTACATTAACTAGTGGTAATTATGTGTATCATGTGTCATAATAAACCCATATAATTTCTATAATAAAACAATTTTTAACTGGCGTGATGGACTGGGGCCGGGAACATGCCAAAAATTTACTGGAACATTCCAAATATAATATCTCCTCCAAAATAATCCCTGGAAGCTAGAAAACTTGCAATCTTCCAAACGGGATCAAATGAACCACACTATATCTGTTCTGATCAAATGTATGCTTATGGCAAATCATTAACGTCACAACTAGCGCATAAAAACATGCATTAGACAATTACAATAACACACATTTAAGTTGTCAGTGCTTTTATTTGACACAGCAGTTGGAATAAGTAGTACAATTGTGCTCTTTCTTTGTCTCAAGGAGGACCACGTTCAACAACATTGCGCTCTTCCCAGGAGATTTGTACGCAATTTTTATCAGGCCTTTTCAGTCCAAGAGTCTGGGTTTAAGAACATGCCTTCATTGATCTGGGATGGGCGCATGTTGTATTGACTGGTTCTCATAGAGGCACAGAAACCAAGAAAAGATGATGAAAGGAGTAATGTGAGTACGTAAGTGTATTATTGATTGGTCATTCCATTAATTCACGGCGAGTTTAGAGGTACTGCGGGAGATCCTTTTCCACCTCCTGAAAAGGAACAACATAAATACACTTATTAGTGCAATTACGTTAATGTGTTTTTCTTTTCATATTTCCTCAATTGATGGGCAGAAATTTTCCAAATACTGCATTCTATAATCTTCAACCAAATTCACAAAGTGCTACACTCCTGGGTTAAAACCATACTTACTTAATACACCCAAAATGCTATGCTATTGCAGCAAAACACTAAAAGCTGTTCAATCAATATGTTGAATAAACTGCAAATGAAAGATGTATTAACTGTGCATCAATGAATAATGGGTTCAAAAGAGCAAAAGAGAGAGTAATATTTTGGGAACTATTCGCAAAACATGAATTGCGATTGAGAATTGGATTAAATCGTGATTTGAACGTCGGTGGCTTGGTACAATGAAAGGCATTTAGTGTCTTATCAATCAAGGAAACTGTAATACTAAATTATAGCTATGTGGCTCTATTGACATGCATGTTCAAAGCATGAAGATACATACACTTGGGTCATCAAGGGGTCCGTATCTCTTCACCACCTGGCCCTCTTTGTTGATCAAAAACTGGAGAGAACATGAAAAAATGTCAATACAAAGTTCGAGCAAATATTTCTAATTAACATTCAGAGCATAGAAATCATGTTACCTTAGTGAAATTCCACTTGATGCTACTGTTTAGTGAAAAAACAAAAGTGACAATCAGTATAACAGTCTTTCACGGGGGCGTTACAAAGAAGAGTTATGGTCAACCTACTTTGACATGAACCCTCTTCCATTGGGTTGGACCTTGAGCCACTTCCACAGGGGGTGAGCGCTGTCCCCGTTCACGTCAATTTTACTAAACATGTCAAAGGTGACGTTGTACGACTGGGCAAACTGTTTGATCTGTGCCTCAGTCCCAGGCTCCTGCACAACGTAACCGAATCAAATGGACAAAATAACATTACCAATGCATAAAAAAACATGACACACTTTGTTGTACATGTCTGGATTCATAGGGCAAGGCTTACATTGAACTAAATTGGGCTTATTTTAAAGTTACCATGTGTTTATGTTTTAGGCAGTGTTAGCAAAAACGTGTGAATCTCAGTCAGGTGAAAGGTCTCAGCGATTACAAAAACATGTAAACAATTGCATAGGAGTGCACCCCGATATCTTGCAAAGTAAAAAATACTCAAATTCAGCATATTTGAACTTATTTAGGGTAATTTTGACTCTTTAAGCAAAACAATCTGCCAATGGAAAAGTATTTTTGCACTTAAAATACGCAAAGAAAACCCATACAATTCTAAGTTAACTTGTATGTTTTTTTTTCTCAATTTTAGCACAAAAATACTAAGATAATTTTACTTGGCAACACAAATCAAGGGAAAATATATATAACACATTGCTTTTCTATGTTGCATTTGCCAAAAATATAATAAGCTGTGATAAACTGTGGAAGTTAGTTTACCTGGTTCGCAAACTGGTTGGAAGGGAAAGCAAGGATGCGTAAACCTCTCTCAAAGTAGCGGGCGTACATATCCGCAAACTGAGAGTAGTTCACTGGGGTCTTTCCTCATTTAGAGGCGACGTTGGTTATGATGACCACATAGCCCCTGACGGAATAAACATATCGGATTAGAGGATAGTGGGAGGACAGAACATTCAGCATTTGAGTTGTGAAAGGGTTACCTATATTTTTCCAGGGAGACTATGTTGCCATCAATGTCATTGGCTGAGAAATTGTAAATGGATGTTGCCCTCTGCCATTCCTCTACTGGTGCAGACTGAAAAACACACACACAGAATAAATTAAATAGCTATCTTGCAATATTTTTATTCACCATAATCTTGTTTTCATGATTCCATAGCATTAACATTAGTGGTTTCCAACAACATAGGGATCTGCAAAGTAAATAAAGATTGTAAAATTGCTAGAATATCTCCATTCAAAACTCTTACCAGCGCAGCCTGCAGCAAAACAGAGAAAAGGACAGTGGACCCTAAAAGTTGCATACTGGCCTTCAGTAAGGTCCCCTGAAGGCAGCAAGCGTTCACAACTCTCCTACAGTCAGACAGACAGAGCCCAAGTCTGGTCCAGAGCAAGACCAGAGTCCTTATTTAAAGGGGCCAGGTGACAGTATTCATCAGAGGCGGTCCTGAACGTTCTCAGTCCACAGTCCACCACAAGAGCTCATAACTATTGCTGAGTCACAGCAAACGGGAACAAGGCCCTGTGTGTCCAGGGCAAAGGACAAATCTTAGGAAATACTTAATCCCTTTAAAGTGATTAATATTATTATTATTATTGTAAATGCGGAAAAACTTTGTAACTGCTGAGCACATGAATGCAATTCTCATTTTAATCCAAACTCAATTTTATTCAATGTTTCAAAACTTTTTTCTCTAAGAATTCGAATTGAAGTGTGTTTTTCAGCAGATCTTGACTGGTGTAGGTCTACTGTTTTAAAATATGTGCAGAGTCGAAAGGTATACATTTTATATGACCACACAAGTTCCTCTCATGCAATTGGTTACTTCAGCACGTATCATGTGCCTGCAGTGACATCATGATAAGCCGATCAGTAAATACTGGACAGAAGGTCGGTCAGAGCAGAGCACCATAAGCTCACAATCGTTTACACATTCATCACATTACAAATATGCCATGACCTATCTCTTTAGGCACAGACACTAGCAGCTGCTGCCAATTGCCGAACAATAACATAACAGCCCTCACAGATACAAGCAGATAAAAGCAGCCGCATCACTGACAGGAGGAGGGCCATGCTACACGAGGAGAAAAACAGTGCTCGTACATTACCGTTGTGGATAATACAAAGTACAGTACCATGGAAAGTAGCGCCCCACACGCCGTCACCAGGCCAAATGCCAAAACAAGGCATAAAGGCCTCATTTTTATAAGAAAGAGGGCGCTTTTGATCTAATCAATAAGACGCATTGTAGTCGCTGCTCCGCCCTCGCGGACCAGTTTGTTATGAAACACGAGCTCCGCCCTCCATGTGACGCAATCAGTCTGCGACAGGTAACAAAGCGTGCGTCGCTTTCTGCTGGAGCAAAAGCTCACACATATATAAGAGTGGATTTGTTATATACATTATAATTTTGAGGCAATATGGATGACGAAGAGGAGACCTACAGATTATGGAAGATCCGTAAAACCATTATGCAGGTGAAGTACAAGCTAGTATTTGCAGTGTGTCACTTTGTTAGATTAGCTTAGCATAACCTAAGTGGCGATGGTGTCTGGTTGTTCTATGTGGTTCGAATTGGGTTTATTTAAGGTATCGGATTCAGCCAATATAGCTCAGAGTTATTATAATTTTGGTTGACTGTAACTCTTTGGTGTTTGTGTATAGCTTTGCCACGACAGAGGGTACCTGGTGACACAGGACGAGTTGGACCAGACGCTGGATGAATTCAAGAGTCAGTTTGGGGACAAGCCCAGCGAGGGACGACCCAGGCGGACAGACCTCACTGTTCTGGTCGCCCACAATGACGACCCCACGGACCAAATGTTTGTTTTCTTCCCTGGTAGGTCAAACTTTATAAAAGGCTGGTAATGTATGTATGTGATGCTGATCTTTATGGGCATTCAGGTAACAGGTTTCATAAGTTAAATTAAATGTTTTGTCCACTTCCAGAGGAGCCCAAGGTTGGAATAAAAACTATTAAGATGTACTGTCAAAGGATGCAGGAGGAAAACATCACACGCGCCATTATAGTCGTTCAGATGGGCATGACACCTTCAGCCAAACAGGTATGTGACCTTGTGTCCTTGTGCAAGACACTTCAGCTAGTGTCTGTGTGAATATAGTAAGTGACAGTGTGGTTGTTGGTGGTGGTGGGAAGGGCCGATGGCATAGATTGGCAGCCTTGCTTCTGTTGGTCTACCCCAGGGCAGCTGAGGCTACAATTAACCTTTCCGAACATCCAGGCATTTCTCCATACACACCAATGCAACGCCACCCAGTGTTGGTGAAAACATAACCGATATCTGTTTATGTCGCACTTTTGCCTCTATAGGCTGGTTGTCATATAGTCAAAGAACATTTCATCAATATTTGACATCACAAAGATCCTCTCAAACCAAATGATAACCACTCAAAGTCCAAAGCATTTCCATGGCGGAGAGCAGTGTTTTCACCGACGCTTGATTTGTGACGTAACGTCGGAAAGGTTAATAGTAGCTTACCACAAAGTGTGGAATGAATGAATGAATAAATAATGACTACAGTGTTTTTAGAAACTTGCAATAAAAGTGTAAGTCGTCATTGTTATTATTATTACTACACTATATTAATTGTGCTAATGCAAGTTCTCTGCAATTCTTCCCTCAGTCTTTGGTGGATATGGCACCAAAATATATACTCGAGCAGTTTTTACAACAAGAACTGCTTATCAACATCACAGAGCATGAGGTGAGCATCTTAATACACCACTTCTCAATTTATAAAAAATATTCAATATATTAAGTTTATCCTTAACATGAGTATCACGATTGATGTTTCAGCTTGTTCCAGAACACATTGTAATGACAAAAGAAGAAGTGACAGAACTCTTGGCAAGATAGTATCCTTTTAAACTTTTATTTTTATTAAAATACAACTAAATCTGAATCTGTTTAAGTAGATCAAAACATCCTCTGTTTTTCTTTTAACACACTTCCTTCAGTAAATTAAAGGAAAGTCAGTTGCCAAGGATTCAGGCAGGGGACCCTGTTGCACGATACTTTGGTCTTAAAAGAGGACAGGTAAATATTTGTTTTGGAATAATTATCAATCTATTAAACATGGTCCAATTGATGCAAACTATTCATGTTGTACACTTCTACTCTTTCGATGCACTAAACATAATTATGTAAAGATAATAAAAGATGCACATCTACAATTTGTCATCAGTCAAGTCTCACTGCTTTCATTGTTAAACGGCAGGTGGTGAAGATTATCCGGCCCAGTGAAACGGCTGGAAGGTACATCACTTACAGACTGGTTCAGTGATGGAGGTAAGTGGTCATATACTGTAGTACAAAATGATTAGGTTTACTTTAAAATTTTAACTTTATCGTCCATTTCTAGGAGAATCAGAAGATGTCAATGTGATGCATCTCAAGTTGTTTTGTGCTTTTTTTATTTAGAATTTTATATAATAAAAAAAACTTGAACTACATTGCATTCATTTCAGATTTTCTTAAATTGATGCTGTGTAAAACTAATCTTCACGATTTAAGTTTCCCTTTCCCACGTCAGTCCATTTAGCAATGAAGCTTTGTTATAATTGAATAAATGGTGCTTTAAATTTGGCAGTAAAAACATTCACATTTTATGACCCCTTCAAAACAAAGTAAAACACATTTGAGTTTTAAAAATAAGGTTTAATTGAATATGCTTTATGACAATGGATTGAACAAGGCATTATAGTCGAACATTTAGAGAAAAGAGATACAAAAAAAAAAATAAGTGCCGAGTTATACCAGCAACACAAGTGCACTGAACTTTCACATTCCTCAAACTCACCACTGTGTATCATTCTTGGCTCTCAAAAGCACAAATTAAAATATTAAACCTGTGAATTCAAATCTTTGTCACTCAAATGTGGCATCAACAGTATGCATACAAATATCCTACAAACACTTACAAAATATAAAAACTAATTTGTCTCTTTACAAAATTCAGCTCATTGACCACTTTCTTGATCGCATCAGACAAACTCGGGCTCGCTGTCCCTGTTCCTCGTAAGCGGTAACTTCTTCCCACAAATTCGTGCCAGTGAAACCCTTGACTGTCCTACGGCAGGGGAGCAGGGATAGTTGTTGTTGTTGTTCGACTGGTTCACATTGAGATGGGCCATAGCGGAGCTCACATCTTCCTCAGCGGAGACCTCTGGAGACTCAGAGTTTGGTGGAATGAGATCCTCTTCCTGTTTGGGACCGTCTTCACTGGACATGTCTAAACTGTCCCGGTTGCTGAGCTGGTCCTCGTCCAGACTGGCCTCGCTCTCCTGTTTGACCAGGGTCCGGGTCAGTGACACCTGGGTCTCCTCTGCCTCCTCCAGCTCTGAGTCGGAGTCTGGGAGCTGCTCACTGGAGCCCAAGGATCCTAAAGAACTGCCTTTAAAATTATAGAATAAAAAACGTATTGTATAAAAACAGAACACACTATTGGAATATCAGGTGTAGCTGTGTTTCACATGACATCACACTTTATGCCCGTGGATGGGTCTTTTATGACTTCCAACCATACCAAAGATGGGATTAGATTTTTAATTCTTATTGCTATGGTAACAGTCCTCATTTTGTCATTCATGTATTGTATAATTCAGATGGGGAGCATTATAATAACATTATTTCATAACATGCAGAAAATATGTGCAAGATAATGGGATCAAATACCCAATACTAATGGTCCATTTAAATCTTATTAAAGTTAATTTTTCCTAATGTAATACTTGCTCCTGCCCCATATCTGAGAGTGAAATCTTTTCACATTCTAATGTCAGATAACAATTTCGCTGAATTGAGAACTCCAATTTGTCCCTATAGTATGAATTTTATTTTTTATACAAGTGTATATTGCTTCTTCCACCAACAGGAATAAACAACTTAGAAATGAGTGAAATCACTTACTGCACCCCTCTTCGGTTTTTACACAGTCTTCCATGACTTTCTCCTCAACCTTGTCCTCTTCATCAGGGGAACTCGCAGTGCTCTAAATAAGATAAATATCTATTAAAGATCTAACAATCAATGATCAACAATATGCGGTTTGTCAATCTCCATATAACAAAAAATATTTAAGTGTCCAATTATTTTTTAATATTTCATCACGTCACAAGGTTTTTCTTACTTGAATGGATACAGAGGCAGACCGCCCATTTTTAGTTAATGATTTTGACTGAAAAATGGTTGAGTAGAAGACGATGAGAGCCGCCACGATGCGTGCTTGGTGTGGATAGTCCACCAGTGAGGAGAGAGAGATTGTGGCTCCGGTGGGACGAGGGCGCATCAGAGAGGGTCCAAAAACTATACCCAAGTTACTAGGACTCATCTTGTTATCGTCCTCCAGCTCTGCGATCCTGAAATGGATACAATTAGGCCCAAACGATTTAGAAAAAATATCCATCAGGGGTTTGTGTAACTAGGGTAAGAACAAGATGTGCAATTTATTTTTGTATTTTGAGAGAAGACTGAAATATGATCTGGTAAACCAAAACAGCAGGCTTTTCAGAACATAAACTATAGGAGAAGCAGGATTAATTTATTCATAACATACTCCACCTTTTCCCCTCTCTAATCCAAATGTGAGCACATTACCCCGATAGACTCTAAACGGTCTTTGATGAAAGTAAGTACTGACCGTCGGAGATGGCGTATGATGTAACGCAGTGTGGCGATGTTGGCTTTGGGCAGCTCCTTCAAAAGCTCCTTGAGTTTGTCGACAAGGTTCAGGATTTCGGGGTCAGTGTCAGGGCCCAGATCCACCAGCTCAGGTCCTTTTCCAACAGCGGGACCACTGGACTCCTCCCCCTCTGCTGCCTCCTCAATGTGGAGGCTCTCCTTCCCTAGCCCCATCAAGCGGTTGTACAGGTGGAAAGGCATGATGGGTTCTGGCAACTGGAGACATGAGAGGTATTATTCATCTTCAAACATATCAAAGCTTTATAGAAATAATATTCTAAACAGCCCATGGTTGAGGACAGGTCAGATTCCTGTGGTTGAATTTGTTTTCCTTTATTACATTGCAGATGTTTTGACCTAGATTATGGTTACGCTAATGAGCCCATCTACATGAAAGAAAAACTGGCATTAAGCTGTATGCATGGTAGCGCAGAAAGGTCTCAAGTTTGATCCCTGGGTGGGTGGGGCCTTTCTGTGAGGAGTTTGCATGTTCTCTTCTCTTTGTAGATTTTCTCTACCACTGTAAAGATGTACAATACAATAATTTGAAAATGAGATTGTGAAATCTCAGGAGATTTTGCTGGTTAAGTAAAGGCCATCTTAACAAAACGCACTCATAAAGCATACAAATTGGTGCAATTATTCAGCCTTGAATGGACTTACAGCCACAAGATTAATATGGCAAAATTACAGATCCTATTGCTAACAAAAGGTGATGTAGTGATTAAAAATGTGTGGTTTGGTTATTTTTCTCAACAACAGTGAATCGCCCATAGAGTTACATGAACCTCTGCCTTCTGCATCTGAAATTATCTACAGCGTTGTAAACTGAACCTGCTCCTTATCCGAGTGGCACATTTACGAGAGCCTGTTTTCTCTGGTTGAGGGATTTAAAGTTCAATTTACCTCTAGTGTAGCATCAGCTGTCATCTCAAACTTTAATGGCTGTTTACAATTCACTGTTCATGAGTGGTTTAAATGTTAAGTAAACACCAGTTTATAGCAGCGCACACCTGTCTAAGGTAAAGCTTCAGGACGTTGCTGATGTCATGAGGCGAGCACTGGGACAGCTCTACCAGCTCTTTGCCGTTTTCAAACGCCTGACAAAGCTTCTCCACCCGAGTCTTTACCCCATTCACTCGGTAAATGCCCTGGAAACAAAACAATTGCCCATTACAAAATAATCGAGCAGTCCATAAATTCATGAATAAACTGCAAACAACAGCTCAGTTACCTTCATTTTAAGAGCCCTCCTCTCGATCTCTGAGATGCATTTGGTGATGATGAAGGGGATCCCGTCAGAGGCGCAGCTGGCCACCTGTGAGAACTCCCTCCCAAACAGCTGCAGACGACCCTGGAGCTTTTTATGGCCGCACTGAATCGCCAGAGTCTCTAGGCAGCGCTTGTGACAGGCCAGGAAGCACTGAGAACCAAGAGAAGACATTTTATAAACCTGTAGAGACAGATTCAGAAATGATTTTCCACATAAACTGACCTCTTCACACTCTGCCCCCTGGAAATACACATAGCTGTCACATTCACGACACTTGGATGGAGTCCGGAGTTTCCTGAGTCTGTGGGTCTGAGCAGCTTTAGACAAACCAACGTTACGAAAGGGTCTTGTTGATACCACCACGTCCGGATCCATCCCATTGATATCTGACAAGAAAGGAAGAAGGTTAGATGAAATCATACAAAATAAATATAATTATAATACGAAAGTAAAACTCACTTGGGGCTTCAAATGAAGTGACATTTACATCTGTATCTTCGTTGGAGGAGACTGTGCAAGTCGAGGATGTTCGAGGCATTTTTGAGATATCACCTACAATAATCACAAATGTTTACTTTGACTCACTCATTTGTTGCTAATCACTTGGAAGTGCAGAAGTAGCAGCTTACTTGTACTAGCAGTTGGAGAATCCAGACCCTCTCCTCCGACACTGTCATCGCTCACCGTTGAGCCCCAGGATTTGTGTCCCTGCCCTAAAGACAAAATGTAAGCTTTAAGGCCTAACCCAGTGGTTCTCAACATGGGTGGTATATTTTCTATGTAGTTTGAATGGGAAACATTCCCTGTGGGGGTGGCAAACAACAGTGGTTCTTGTATTGGGGGGTTGCAATAAAGTTAAGAATCACTGGTCTAACCAATAATAACCTACATTCACTTTAGTACACTGTTATTTACTCTATAAAATAATGAGATAATAAAGAGTAATGCTCACTCTTCCTCAGGACCTCTGCCTCTCTGTCCTGTTGAGTAGCTGGACTCTCTGAGTGACTCGGGGGCTCAGTGTTGAAGCTGTCGTTTCTCGGCCTGTGACCAAGACTGCCACAAACGCAGTGTCAAAACATTCACAAGTATAATGTATGTGGAGTATTGTAAAGTCTCTTACTGTGAGGAGGGGCTGGGGGAGTAGGTCTCAAATGCATACTGGACAGGGGGCTGTTCAGGGAGCTGCAGGTCTTTGACATGGGCAGCGTACTGCTGACCCGGGTCATACAGTTTACTGCTCTCACACAGAGTCTGGTAATGCACGGGCAGCGCCACTGTCTGCATGTGCATCAGCTGATAGTACGAGATGGTCGCCTGAACCAGAGGGAAAAAGATTCAAAGTTTACAATGCTTTTATTAAGTTTGAATTGCCCATATCCTGATTCTGACCGATCGCAGTGTCTGGTCGCTCTGTTTGATGAGGTCCTGCAGTTGTCTGAGCACAGTGACCTTGGTGTGCTCCATCTCCAGTCTTTGAGTCGTGGCGTCTGCGATACACGTCCGGTAAGTGGCCTCTGCTTCATCAGCCTGGGCACAAACAGAATAAACGTTATTTCTATAGCATTTGAAAGCAATCACGCTTAAACCACAGTGGATTTGCTAAATCAGTGTTCAACGCCAATGCAAAGAGGCATTGAAAGTATTACAGAAAGATTTCCTCTGAAAGGAATAATGTGTCACTAATAAACAAAAGTTACTAGATACATCAGAACTAGGGCTGGGTACCGTTCAATTCCTTTCCATTCCATTCCAGTACTTAAATGATACCGGTGCCATAATATTTTCTGATAACCGATAATGGCCATTTATTCCACAAAAGACCATTTCTTTAAATTTGTTATTATTTATTTGAGATGAAACAACCAAGTCACTTTTTTATATATTGCACCAGTTTTTGGTACCATTTGTTTTCTCTTACCTTAGTATCTATAAAGTTGGATACTACACTGGTATTGCTCAACGGTACCTAGCCCTACTTGTGACTGGTGTCTGTTACTGATAAGGACCTTGTTGCGCGCCTCCTCCTCGTAGCGTTTCTTCTTCTCCACTTTGGTGGTGGACCCTGCTCCCTCCTCCTCGGCTCGACTTGCTGCAGTTTTGGCCTTGTCGTACTCCTCACAGCGCGCCGCGTATGACTGCTTCGCCTTCCTCAAGTTCACCTCGCACTCCATCTACAAAAATATAATCGACTAGAGATACAGCAACCAGACAGCACACAGTGAAGGTTTTTGTGGTTCAAGTCATTGAGATTTTATTTCTGGTAATAATAGTTTTGTTTAAGATGGTTTGGGGTGGGTCCTGGTTGAAAAATCTGGGTGCGGTACTTGGTTTAGTCCTGGTCCATTTTTTGGTTTTGTGTTGTTAACCTCTATTTTTGTCCTATAGCATAGACCTGGCGAGGTATGAGCCAATTCAAGTACTTTGTAGAAGCAAACAAATGGAGGTTTTGTGGTGTGAGAGATGTGAATATAGCAAATTACATTCAGGCTAATACTTTAGTATCTTGCGTCTCACCAGTTTCCTTTTTGCTCGAATCCACAGCTCCTTGATCTCCTTCCTTCTCTTCTCATGCTCCTGTTTACGCTGTGTCAGGGGCTGTACAGACAAACACTTTTTAAAAACTTTTTTTTAAACCAAAAGAACGACGTAGGCTACTGTCTGGGGACATACTGTCAGGGCCCTCGTCATGACACTTCAGCCCCATTGACCACTCGAGCTAAATCACTAAGAACAAGCACATAGAGCTTTGACTAAATTACCTGTATGAATGTCTGGCTGTGCAGAGTGGTGTTGGCCTGCTGTAGTCCCACGCTCTGCTCCTGGTCCTGCTCTAAGGCCAGAGAGTAGATGGAGAACAGGGGCATGTGCGGCTGCAGGAGAATGAATGAGTTAAGTGCATTCCCATGTTAATTAATATGCGATAAATATAATGAGCATTTACGTGTGTGATGCTGTGTTTACAGGACTGGTATAGTTTCTGGAGACCTTTTGCAAACTCTGTCTCTGTAAGGAAAAATAGGTAAAAGAGTAAATTAGTTTGGAAATAGTAAGGTAGTTGGCTGTACACAAACTATGACCTTAAAGTGGAACTAATCAGATTTGATTTTCTTCTGATAAACTGTTGCATCCATGGAGTATCATCTACTGTTACCAGTCCACTTTTTGCCACGTTAGTGTAAACTAGAGAAATTTGCACTGTTGTGTCTAAACCATAGACCAGAGGCCAAATTTGGACCCAGGCCCTTACCAAGTGTGGTCCTCTTCTCCACGTAGTTGGTTAGGTCCTTCATGTACTTGGAGATGGTCTTGGCGTAAAGCAGAGCAGAGTCCACACCTCCCTCACTGCGCTGGAGAATCACATCCACCTCTTCAACTCGGCCTGGATACAATTAAGTTATACAATACAGACTGCGTATAAGACACCAGTTGTTTTTGGTTTGTGACAAACAGAAGCTGGCACCTGTGTACGCCTATTATACAGTAATGACAGGCATAATATCCAAAAACAGTGGATTTTATAGTTCATTAAGATTGGGTTTATCAGCGAGTGTGCATACCTAGGTCATGCAGGTCGCCTCTGAAGTGACCACCCTCTCCTCCTTGGCTCGCAGCAGCATACAAGTTTTCCATTGACTACAAAGGGAGCAGAGAATTGAAATGACTGTGGCAAAAACTTGGAGGGTTCAGGATTTTTGTTTGGTGAATAAAAAGTTACAATCAGGGTTTCACTACCCACTGTGGATCCGCTTTTTCAAATATACTGTAACTAGAGACTTCATGTTTCTTCACCCCATTTATTTACGTTCTGCCTTTTTAAATAACACTAATATAGTAAAGACTTGATACATGTAGATTCCTTTATAAAATACAACAAAACCATGGCATAACTAGGCCTAGAAAAGGTGTGCCTGGTTTCTTATTGTATACAACGTAAGAAACTAGATACAGCCTGGGGTTATACAAGTGGCAGCAAGTCAAATTGAATGGTTTTTTTTTTCTATTTTTTTGTTCCCATGTTCTGGGCATATTTCATTTAAGTTTTGCAAACATTCCTTACAGAAATAGAAATGAGGGGAAATCTTTGATTTTGATGAACTTATGTAGTAAAAACAGTTTAGCAATGTTATTATTTTCTAAGAAATCTAGTTTACATGCCAGGTTAAATACAATGTTTTTAACAACATCTTTATCTTTTATACAACTTTATTGACCTGAATTAAGCTGAATTAACCTGAATTTTGGCACAATTTATTTAATGACTTATAATGCTTGCTAATCCCCAGTGGAAACTGTCGGTAGCTCTACTGGTCAGAGAGGCTGGTGAATAAAACGGTTACTTCTAGCCAAAAGAGGAATCTACCAGTTATCGACTAGTTGGTTATTGTAATTAATCGTAGGAAAAGATTCTTCAGTCTTCGTATGTACTCTGTAGTTGAAGTGTAGGACGTTTCGCTCCAAAGAACTTCGTCAGCAAATGAGCAGAATTGACATGCTTGTGAGTCTGTTAAGAAGAAACCAGTAGGAGGAGTTGACCTCCAAGTCCCACTTCTCCTTTTAGAACAGTTGAGAGTAGATCTCTGACCACCTCCTTTCAACACAATTATGAACATTAATTTCATCATGAACATTTGCAGGTATCGGAGAAGTGTAAAAAAAAAGTATGATATTAATAATCACAGAATTTCTTGGTTCTAAATGTTGGAAAAACATCTTGGCCTAGTCACACCTAATTAGTGGTCATCATTCAAGCGTGTCGTGGCCAAGCCGCAGGGGCAAAACGCTCACATACAAGTTACACACAAGTTACATTCAAAATAACACAATTTCAAGATAAAACTCAGTTAAACATCTATAGGTCAAAGACTTCGAAATCTTAGAACCTGCCATAGATAAATGGCCCTGCAGTGCCATAGACAAATGACACTGCAGGGCCTTAGAGACCCACAAGTGTGTCAATTCTGCTCATTTGCTGACAAAGTTCTTTGGATAAAGAGCAAAACGTCCTACACTTCAACTACAGAGTACAGATGAAGACTGAAGAATCTTTGCCTACGATGGACAACTCCTGTACGACTGAGAACCTACACAAACGTATTGTAATTAATGTTAAGCCCCGAGTTCAATGTTAACAGCTATGGAGATTGTTGGTACTGCTTTGATGAAACTTACCCTGCTCTTCTCAGTGGGCAGCAGAGAGAGGAGAGTGCTGCTGTCAACCTCTCCCATGAGCAACTCCGACACACTGAAATATAAATTTAATTGTAATAAAATAAAAGTGCAACAAAGAAAATATTTTAGACTCGATGAAATACTACTTAATTCATGCTCAAGTATTGCATTAAGCGTTGGTCTGCTTTTGGTTTAGAACTGATTAACATCCAGATGAGTCAAGATTTACTCCAACTTTAGATTCATTTTCAGCATTCATTTAGCTCCATTTTAGACCAGGTTTGCCCCCATTTTTTATTTATTTGCTTGTTCATGTGTCCATATCCTTCCATACAGTTTGTAAATTGATTGTTTTCAATAATTCGTCCAGTCCTAAAAGTTGAATTTTTGTTTCGTTTTGTCATAAATTGTGAAAATGTACTGAAACAAAGCTGAAAGACTATGAGGAAACAGACATGTCAGGCAGATTTCAACTGCCTCTGCCAACTCACTTCCTCTAAACTTTCTGACTGACATTTAAGCCTAAAATGGCACTAAAACAGCAACTAAACCAGACAAAGTAGTGCATCTTTTAGCCTAGATTTTATAAACCATTAAATATATTATTATATTACCATTACAGACGCTCCTCATAAATTAGAGGAGACACAAGCTTTTACTACAGCAACAACAGCGACCACATTAGGTAGGGTAGGTGTGGTGGGCACAGTGCTTCTTGAAATGTCACAAAATCTCAAATTTACTAGTTATATCTTCATTTGAAAATGAGCTTTTAGTTTGTAAAAAAGGCCCCAGTGTGTCGCAGTTTTGGTTTTGTGTCACATTGTGTAGATGAAAAACCACTTCCTGTTTTCAGCTCGGCCTCATGCAAATGTGTCACCATCATCTGCACTTCCCAACGACGGAGTACGCACACAAACTGACTGATTTTTGTGGCTGAAGAAAGTTCAACATGCCTTCAATCATCAACTACACCTTTAATGATATATTTTAAATGGTAAATTACAGGGGAAAGACTTGCTATAGTAAAAATAAAGACTTACTTGCTGCTGAAAGCCACTGCAATGGTCTCAATGGCTTTCTCAAAGTCCATTTTGTCGGCTTCATTGGGCGCCTCATAGTGAAAACCTAAAAGTGAAATTAAATGTGAGAATATATTAGGGCATTAACGGAAAAGTCGACTGTTCTGTGGCTCTACATTATTTTAGACTAGTCACGTGTTTTCTCTCTCCCTCTCATTCTATAATTCAAGCCTTTTTTGTGTTGGTTAAATGTCTGAGAAGGGCTGCTGATGCTTGTGGTTTGCCTTGTTTTTATTCTGACTTTTACGTTGTTAGTGATGGCTTTTTTCTGACCCGCTCCAACCCCACGACTGAAAATCAAACCCGAACCCCCGACCCTAAAAAGTAGGTCTCAATTTGCCAAGCCAACCAGACCAAACCTGCATACATTACAAGTAACGCTGGGAGCTGCGCAACAGCTGCCTGTCAATCAAACCGGGGCGCACCTCGGTCACGCGGTGAGTTACGGAGTAGAAATGGCTCTTTTGTTTACATCTAATGAGCTGCTGAAACACGTTTGAAATCACGTATGGACTTATCAGGAAGCAACAAGCAGAAACGGTCACAAGGCTTTACTTTTGCAACATCATGGACAACTAATTGTGTCCAACTAACCCTCTCTCTTCAGGTCAGTAACACGTTCTCGTCCTGATAGATCTGTATCTGCTTCATCATTTTCATCAATAATCCCAGCAGCTTTCGCGTATGAGCTGGTTTAGATGCCTTCATTGTGCATGTATTTGGTGCATGGCGATTAAAGTGACAGGCGTTATGATAAAACTTGACATAACATTTGAGAAAATAAAAACAGACTAGTGATGCATTTACCCTATTAAACTGGAGATTCAAAATCTAAAAAGCACAGCCTACTATTAGTGAGGTTTATGGATAAGAATGCATTTTTGTGCTGAATCCAATAATAGCATATACAAAATATGTGCCCTTTATAACCAGTCTGTGTTATTCCTCTGTCGATATGATGACGTCAACATGTGACAAGTCGAATCAACCCTAGTCGTTAATGCTGTAGTATATATTGTGTTTATTGTAACGTACACCAGAAATAAGAAAAAGATTCTTATTGATCCACATGCAACAGAGGGAAAATCATGTGCTTATTGGTCACCCTAAAGTTTTGAGTCAACGCAAAGATTTTCCAGAATTATAATAAGATGCGTTTTTTGTTTTTTTTTCATAATGTCCGGGTCGTGACGCACTACTTAAGTAATTCTGAGAGTTTGGGGACGACAGGGAAGATGAGTAACCAGTGGCAGTGAATCATATATGGTTACCAAAGTAATCCACCATCTTAGGGGGAACTAGCAAACATCGTCCATACACAAACATTAGCTAAAAAAATATTGAAGGAAGCCAATTAACAACTACTGTCACTACTACAAACTATACCACACTGTACTGTCCACACACTTTGATGTAAACAATAACTCCAGTATTTCACATTTTGAAATCTTGATTGGTTTATTATTATGGACGCGACGGCTGAACGGTTTATCGCATTCGCAATTTTATCACGATATTACACAACGCGATTTGCAAATTGCAAAGGTATGCGATTATTTAGGGAAAAAAAGGAAAGTCTCTAGCCCATTCCTGTCAGGAGTTATGGAATTTTAAAGAAATAATTCAAACGCTCTGTCCAGCCACTAGGGGGCAGCCAACTGTAAATGCTGTAAAAGAAATTATGTAAAGGGTTTGTAAAAGTAACTAAGGGGCAGATATCATAAGGTTAATCTTGTCCCTGCTCCTTTTCATTCAAGCTGCATAACTCTTTTGTCAACAGTGTATATTATTACTTTTTTTTTTTATATCGCTGAATGAAATAAAATGAAAATGAATGAAATAAAAATGTTTTATAAATGTTTCCCTTTGATCTGCTTTCAATATTAATGGCCAAGGGCTTTGTTTGCCATTATACAGTACAAGTAAAACAACAATATTGTCCAGATCAAATGGAGAGTCAGTTCGACCTGACCCAAACCAGCTTTACAACCGTTTAAATCACACATATGAACCCAATATCCATCCACTATGTTTGAGCAAAATAGGGGGGGGGGCACTAACCTTTGACTTTGGATATGAGTTTGCCGGCAGCAGTGAGGATCTCCACAGTGTTGAGCAGGGGGTACGTGTTGATGACCTGACGCAGCACTCGGAGCACCTCACCCAAACACTCATGAGCTACAGGACGCTGGCTCTCCTTCCCTGCACAAACAGACAGGCCACATTAGCCTGAACTTCATCAGCTCCCGTTTCAGAAAAGCATTTACGTTCCCATCGCAACATGCTCCAATAACGATGGGAACCACTTCCTACTTTAAAGTCCTTTTATTGGTTTTTAAATCTCTAAATGGAGATTTATTATCTGTCAAAAATGTTTAAGTATCTGCCTTCAAGACCGCTCAGATCACTGAATAGAAATATCACTCAACCCAATTAGTCCTTATGGCGCTTCACTTTGGAATAAACTTTCACAAGACATAAAGACTCTACAAACATAACAGTTTTCAAATCTTGACTGAAAAACAACCTTTTTAATGATGCCTACTGTTACAGGGTTTGATATTTGAAATGTGTATTCATGAACATAGTTTTTTTTCTATATAAATTGTAATAAAATGTGTAGCGCATTGAATTGTATTTTTGTATGAATTGCTCTCTATAAATAAAATTGCCTTGCCTTTATGAAAAGTGTCACCACAACAATACCATTTTATAGCATTAAAGTGGTAGTCTGTAAGGCTAAATATATATGTTTAATTGAATGCCTGCAATTGACCACTTGGGCTTGAATTTTGATTAAGCAAGTCATACAAAAATAATAATAATAGTCCCTCCCTTTACTGATCTGTAATGTTTTGGATCTGAAAATAAGGAAACTGCAGTTTCCCGGCCAAAACGGGGCACTCGACAGATATGCGACTGTTTATTTTTTCTGGGTTTGTTCCCGCTGTCGCAAAATCTGGCGATCATTGCTGCCCAGGCTGCTGCAGGTGGCAGTTCTTGCGAGGCCAGTGACAGAGTTCAGTCTGGAGAGAGCGCTTTGTATTATTATTTTGTTATAACACAGGAAATTTACGGGATAATGCTAATACGGGAAGACAGCGGAAAAGAGGGGTAAAATACGGCCAAAATGGGATACTTAACAGCTATGATCAGGATCCTTGTCGTCATAACTTTGACAGTAGGAGTCCTACTGTCAATCAAAATGCACACGTTTTGTGTGCAGTGTGAGCAGATGCACAAGGAACAAGGAGGGGCTTTCAGGTTCAATCAGGTCTCTCTCTCCTCATTTTGCAAATTACTTTTAAGTAAATGTTGATGTTAAACTTTAATTTAGCTTTTTATCCTCACACAGGAATATCTGTTCATCAGTGGTTAATACAATTCAATTCAAGTTTATTTGTATAGCACATTTAAAACAACTTCATTCAGTGCTTCACAATAACAACATTTAAGCACAATCGTATACAATTTGTAAAACAAGTATAAACCCGACACACTCCACCAGCTAATACAGAAGGCCAGAGAGAAGGTGTGTTTTCAGTCTAGACTAAAACTGCCCCACAGAGTAAGAGGACCTGACAGATGGGGGAAGACCTGTGACCTCAAGCTTTATTACCTCTGGTCTTGAGTCTGGCTTCACACTGCAAAAGGTGGTATCTTGATAAGTTACTTGAATCCAGAATATTTGACCTCATTTAGAGTAATTTTAAAATGATCTACCAATGGAACATGTACTTTTGCACATAGAATGAGAAAAAGCATATAATTTCAAGTAAATTTAGATTCATTATCCACTTTAGTACAATATGTTTTTTCTTAATTTAATTGTAAAAAATCTTCCATTGGCAAATCATTTTACTTGGCAAGTCAAAATTATTCAAAATGAATATAAATACTGTACTGTACTGTAGGCCTAAATGTAAAGTAAATTTAAATCTACAAGCTGTACATCGTGAAGTCAACACTTTTACACTATTACCAGGAGCTAGAAAGTTTGATTAAAACATCTGCTTGTGCTTAGGTTCCTCCTAATCATGATCTCGTCTTGGATTGAAACAGTTTACTAACAAGACAGGGGTCCCCTCATCCTCCCGGTGTCCTTCTCTGACTGTAAATGTGTGTCATGGAAGTGTCCACGCAGCAGTGACCTAAAGAGCAGACCGATCCGACCTGTGACTACGATGCCAACAGGATGTCGCTATAAAAAGGAGGTCTATTTCAGATTTATTTCAGATTTATTGCAGTTTATCGAGTTTGTGCACCATCGTACAAGTGCAGATTACTATGGGGCCAACTTTCTACTGAGACAAGTCAAAACAAAAGCACCGTCAGAGAAAATATTCAAATCAAAACCAGTACAAATTAACGGGTTACGTCAGACTGATTGAGACACGCTGCGACGACGAGGAGGAAGTGTGGAGAAAGTCACTCTGTCAAAAGGCGATCCATCATGGCTTCCTGTTTAGCTCTCATGCAAGGAGCAGAGCGCGACACGAGGTGCAGAGGTTACAAGTTAATACCATACTGGCGGATTAATCCAGTTTACATGTGAATATTTGCAGTTTTACTGTAATTGGTTTATTGCAACGGCTTGCTTCACTAGCGTAGCATGGACAGTATTCACACTTTTATACATGGGAGGCACAATTTTCAGTACAATTGCATTTAGACATGTTTTTTTAAGATTTAGATGACAGGGAATATTTTTAAACACACCCAGGAGCATTGACATTTGAGAGAAAAAGTTTGAAAATATGAAATATGAATACAATATCCACAAAAAATAAAATAAATATATACAGTTGTGGCCAAACGTTTTTCCTCTCATGGTTAGTGGTTGTGCAAAGCCATTTATTGCTAAAAAACTGAGTTTACTCTTTTGAAATCATAATGAAACAGAAACTACTCAAATGTCCCTGATCTAACGTTTACATGACCTTCAACTACTGCCAGGAAAACTCACTTCAGCTGAAATACAGGACTCTCTGACAAAATTGGACTCTCTGAAAAATTATTAGTTTGTTTCAAGAAGCACAATATGTAATTTTTTGATCAGGGACATTTAGCTAGTTTCTAGTTGAAAAGCGTAAACAAACAGTTTTTTGACAATAAATGGCTTCACTCAACCACTAACCATGAGACATAAGGTTTTTGTGTCATCATTCATAGTCTATGAAATGCATCAGTTTACGTACCCTGACATTCTGCCAAGGTACTGTATGTAAACCTTTGGCCACTGTATATCTTGAGTTTAAA
Organism: Lesueurigobius sanzi; assembly: GCA_900303255.1. Taxonomy (NCBI): domain Eukaryota; kingdom Metazoa; phylum Chordata; class Actinopteri; order Gobiiformes; family Gobiidae; genus Lesueurigobius; species Lesueurigobius sanzi. The sequence goes on from OMNZ01051484.1 coordinate 54,159, forward strand.
TGACTACAATTACTGCAAGTATAATTTTTTGAATTTGAGTAAATCTGCAATTGAAATAAGATTTTTTATCCCAAATGTTGAGTAAAATTTGATTTATTTTCCAATTTTTATGAGCAATAAGAAATTTAAACTTATTTCAGGTGTAATTAGATCCAAGACTACAAATTCCATTGGCCGATAATGTTACTCAAATCAAGGTCTTGTATTGTTATTTCAAGAAAACTAAACCTATTGTCAGATCAGTTTTCCCAGTGTGCTTTTCATAAAATGTTGAGGCCAAAACTACAGCACATAAGGCCACAGGGGATAACTGCAAACGCTCAAATTGCAATTATCATCCGATTACTATTTGCGAGTAATCTCCCAGCGAAAAGTGTGTTCTAGCCTTGATTCACAATTACTGTACATCAACTGGCACCAGCCCATGTTTGCAACCACAATATGCAACAAGTCAGCACAAAAAAAAAAAAAAGATTCTTGGAGTGTGTGTGTCAAAGTCTGCCGTACAGGAGAAGCACGTTTCCTGCTGGAGACAAGTGTAGCCAAAAACGTGTGCGTGCGTCCGGAAACTCAGCAGCACTTTAGTTTGGAGAGAGAAGACTTGGGCCCACTGAATTCAAACTCCTTTTCCTCTTACGGACAGACGGTCGCGTGTCAGAGGCTCATGTCAAGCTAAATAGGGAAGAGGGAGGCTAAACACTATTGTTCTGATCATTGGCTGACAGTACTGTGTTGTATAACTCTAAAAAGCACAAACGAAGAAATCTTGTTCAGCACATTCTCCATTCTCAAAGGAAAACTGTTTATATATACGTTGGCAAGTCTTTCAATTCATAAAAAAAAAGTCAAGATGGCGCCTCTAAAGATCACCCGGCCGGTAGAGGATAATTTGTGAACTTCAAAGTCTTGTCTTCCAGTGTGAGAACCGTGCTTTTAAAATAAACACAAAAAGACTTAATAAATACCGGTAAGTAAAATGCAATATTATTTAGTGCAGTTCAGCATCGAAGGTTATTCCACTTCTTACTGTATCGTTGCTTTTTAATTAATAGACGAACCTTCAGTGGCCCCCTATAGTTTGATTTTCCCTAAATACAGGCTATAAATAATTTTAGGATCCAGGCACACAAATGTTCAATCATTATTTAAAGCCAGGGTGCGTGAAATGTCACCCAATAAATTGAATTATATTTTAAATTTTTATTTTAATGGTGAAACATACGTCTAAAACCAAAAGCCTGTACTGTGAGTGGCCCCTCTAACTTTGTCGGGAGCGGGATATCACCAAATCGTCTCCTAATGGAGAGGTTAATGTTTTGCTTGGACTACAGAACAGGCATCCAAACTATGGGATAAAAAGTACTTTATTTTGCTCGGTGCAAAAATACTGAAGTAGTGTTGATGTCTAGCTGAGCATTAGGAGCATGTTTGATACTGTTTGAAGTTTTACGACAGATTATTTTTGCTCTTTTTACACACCAGCATAGAACCTGGAATAAAGAGAAGGGGTCCGAGGCACTGCTGACTTAAAAGTCCTTTATTTTAACGGGACATCCCACCAATGCGCTTCGACCTGTCCTAGGTCTTCGTCAGGGCAGACAGAGACCAGAGAGGACTCTTGGACCCCTTCTCCTTTTTGCATGTGAAGAGGTTTTTTTCTCGCATGGATCCTTGAAGAGCACCTGACTTTGTGACAAATTTCAACCCTGAGCAGCACTCACTACCCGCTCTCAAATAACCTGGAGTGTTCTGCAATGTGCCTTTAAACAGAGAAACAAGCATGCTGTACTGTACATACATTTACTTTTTTAACATTGCTTTTTAAAAAGAACCAACATACTAGTCTTTTTTTTTTTATGCCAGCGAGCCATTGACTTACCCTCCACCATCACCACATCCTTCAGTTTCTCCACAGCTTCAGCGAAACGGGCCACGTCCCGGAGCAGAGCCGGGATGTCCTCCACCTCGATGGCTGTGCTCTCGGGACTCTCCAGGTGAGCAGTGGGAGTCACAGGGCCCTTCCCCTGGCCCCGAGTGAACACCCAGGACTGGAGAGGGAAACCTGGAGAAGGGAATACCAAAGCATTCATAATCAGGAGATAGTATACCAAACTAAAAGCATCTCATGCTTAACCCTTGCTTAATTCTTGCGTCTTTGCACTGGCTCCCTGTTCATTTTAGAATTGATTTTAAGGACGTCATTCAAATGTACACTCCGGCGCGCGCTCTGAGGTCCGATGGCCAGCTCCAGCTCGTGGTGCCTAAGGCGAGGCTTAAAACCAGGGGGGACAGGGCCTTCTCTGTGGTCGGCCCTAAGCTCTGGAACGCTCTGCCCCTCTGTGTTCGAACTGCTCCCACAGTGGAGTGTTTTAAGTCTCGTCTTAAGACACACTTTTATTCTCTGGCTTTTAACACGGTGTGAGTTGTGTGGTCCTCTGTGTTTTTATTTCTATTTATTGTTTTAATCAGATTTATTTTTGTATTGTTTTAATCTGTTTTATATCTATTTATTGTTTTATATTTAGTCAGTGGTGGAGCTAAGGATAACATCTGATTTTTAAGTTTTTGTGCAGCACTTTGGAAACGTTTTTGTTGTTTAAATGTGCTATATAAATAAAGTGGATTGGATTGGATGCTTACAATACTCCTTAACATACATATTTGTTTCATAATAGTAAATTAGCTTGCAGTCCATCAAAGACAAAAGTTAGGCACGGTTTTAATCCAGGTTAACTCAATATATGGAACAGAAGAAGAGAGGATTATGCTTTATTAAAATGGTGGGGTTTGGAGGTATTCGACTTCTTGGTTCGATATGGCTGAAGCTAACCTGCTGCACTTGCGTGTCTGCTGAGAGAAGTGGGTCTTCTCAGTGTGCCCACAGGAGAAGCGCAGCCAATCCCCTGCAGTTTGCCATGCTGGATACTGGGCGTCCCGGGACAGGACACGGAGGGGTCCAGTAGAGTGTTCGGGGCGAGGGTGACCAAGTGGGCGCTGGGCGAAGAGGAGAGTGCCACCTCCCCTCCATCTTTACGGGGCTGCTCCGGGAGAATGGAGAGCTGGAATAGACAGGAGGCACAGTGGTTTCATGTGATTTGGGATTGTTTCCTTTATGGCTCAGAAGAACAAAGTGTCTCCCCCTTCACGGTGAAGAGCATATACAGATTTGGCAAAGGTTTTGGAAAGCTTGCCCTGAAATGATGCTCACCTAATACCTATTCTAGTGGCAAACATAAATGATGACTCTAAACTGTCTGGTGACTCTTTGTTGCTGGACTTTCACAAATTTAAGCAGCTGATTTAAGATGAACTAAAGCACAGACAGGGATGATGTTGGTAAACACATTCACAAGACTTTCACAAGATCCTCTATAGCGTTGTGCAACACTTCCTGACTCCAAGCAGCTGAAGGGTGGGGTGGACCAGCGGTGGTAAAAACATGCAAAAAGTAATTTCATTTGAATTTAAATTTAGGCATATTTATATTAGCATATGAAAAGTCAGATTTTCATAAAGGGTTATATATTTTTAAAGTAAGATGTGTCCAGGTAGATTTGGAAGAATATATCTGGACTGGGCACTATTCCAAACAATTTAGAGTCTTTTTTGGTTACAGTAAACACAACAGTGAAGTGGACATACCTGTTTGAGCCATGCGCTGTGCTTGTTGGGCAAAATGTCCAGTTTTTCTTTACTCTTAGCTTCACTTTTCTTCACTCTCTGTCCAGTGGAGTAAGGGTTGTAGCTTTTTCCTCCTCGCTTCAACATAACTCATCTAGCTCTGCTCTGTCCCCATAATAAACCCAACTTCTGTTCAGATCACTTGAAAATGTGGGCTCGTGCTGCCTCTCTCAGTGCCACACACACGCGAGATACTTCCTATACGATTGTGCTGCCAGATAAGGTTGACAGACAACCACGGGAAGGAACTTTGTCAAACTGAACTCTTAATAAAGCCACAGTGTAAAGTGTCCCTGAGTCTGTGCGCCCTGCCGTCTGTCAGAGTGTCCATCAGGAGGTCATCTGACACAGAGCAGTGCGCAGCGGTGGAAAACAGAAGTGATGCTGTACTCACAGATGGGGCGCTGCTCTGTGGCCCGGGGCTTCCTGCTCTGCTCTTCTTCGAGATGGATGGTGTCTTGATAAGTTCACGCTTCTTTCGGAACATCTTGAGCGTGCCTTTACCGTCCATACCGGCCTCTTTGAGTTTACCGTACAGCCCCCCCACCCACCCCCCGACTCGCCACTTGTGAGCCTGTGTGCCGTGTGCGCTGTGCGGGACCTCGGTGCCACCGGGGCCAACCTTCAGCCACGACAACTGTCTGTCGGTCTTCCTCCTGCTGTCGCACATTGAGCCGCGCAGGCTCAGTGACACAGAGAGAGAGAGAGAGAGAGAGAGAGACAGGCTGCTCACCGCAAACAGTCTGCAGGCATCCGCTGCTGCACACACGGCTGATCCGCACCGGGACACACACGGCTGATCCGCAGCGGGCCACACACGGCTGATCCGCACCGGGACACACACGGCTGATCCGCACCGGGACACACACGGCTGATCCGCACCGGGACACACACGGCTGATCCGCACCGGGACACACACGGCTGATCCGCACCGGGGCACACGCGTGGGACACGTTTAATCTGCAGGAAAAAACATCCTCAACACACTTTTTGGGATTTTCCAACATCCAGCTGCAGACCAGCAACAGATGTCACGATAATTAGTGGGCCCCGTCACACGTGCGTCTTGGAGGTGTGACGTATTCTTCCGCCATGAGCACCTGCTTCAGGAGTAGGGCTGGATACCGTTAAACTGTACTGAAATAATGATGGTACTACCGCTATCGAAAAGTAAATTGGTACCGAAAACATATTTTTTGTTACAAAACAAATTTGTCTGCACTAAAGAAGGAAAGTGACTTGGGTGTTAAATGATAAATAAATGATAAAAACACTAAAAGAAACAGTATATTATTGAGTAAATTACCATTATTGTCCTGTTATGGTTCTACAACAAAACTAAAAATCAGGCACGAGTGTAAATGACGTGAATTGAGAATATTGGTCTTGTTTAGAGCCGTTTTGACTATACATATTTACTGTCATCAACATTATTTGGTTTATTTCAAGGCAATTTTTACAGATTCTAAGGTAATCTCGCTTGAATTATCAATCAATCAAAACTGTATTTATAAAGCGCTTTTCATACAAAATGCAGCTCAAAGCGCTTTACAGATTAAAAACACATTAAAA
>OMNZ01051485.1:0-13967 GCA_900303255.1 Lesueurigobius sanzi
TCATCATGCCATTAAATATTTAAGCAAAACACTGAAACTATATGAAAGATTAAGGGTGCATAAAAATAATTAAGGATTATCACAATGAAAAATGCATGCTTGGTGTAACCTAGGAGTCCATGATATGAACAATGCAATATTAATGGTCTGGAGAGGAGGACAGTGCAGGCAGTTCATGTAGCCTCCTTAAAAGAAATGTGATTGTGTCTGGCCCTGGTTTCACTGCAGGCTACAGATGCTATCATACTTTAGCCTACTTAAACACACACCACCTAAAAATGTCACGTGATACTGGTCAAAAAAACTGTCCCTGAAGAAGTATTAGGTACTGAACGAATTTGCTGACTATATGAAATACAAAAGATTTCCTTTTTCATGTAGCAGAGTAGACCAGGATACATTATAGCCCACTGAAATTAGCAAGTACCAATACCTTTAAATCACATTACCATGAACAGACTCCATTTCTTACACTAAATTATAAAAGCGTGAACATCCTCATATATCTTTTATGAGCTTGGCCCATTTTTGAGGAGAAGTGTGCTCATTTCTCGCGGGACATTGATATTTTAACAGTGTTTTTAATTATTGGCCGAGAGGAGTAGCGTGCCTGGTGCAGTGATGAGCTCGTACCACATCGTTGGTTTTCAACAATGTTGGGTCTTTGACACATTTTCAGGCCATTCCGCTGTGAATGAAATACAAAATGAAACTCATCGCCCATTGGCATAATGAGGTATCAATAAAGAGCAGTTGCCTATAGAAAGAAACCGCCTGGTTGTGAATTTTGAAGATTTGACCACTGCTGCTAAGGATTAGAGGCCACATAATGGTGTCAGCGGATTATGCAACTATCTTTACGCGCCAGATCTGGCATTATATTATGGATTTATGTAAGTTTCCATGGTGTCAATATTAGCCAAGAGATGTGGGAGATAGCCTTCGCTAAGTTAAAATAATTGTAGGAGTCTCTTTTAATCGATTAAGTCTGCTATAGGTTACATTTAAAATAATTAGCCTATTTTTATAATGACATTTATACTTACCGTAATGACGTGAGGCGCGCCACTATTGTGTCGTGTGCGCTTCCCATATGACGCATTATGAATTAAATTCTTCAGTAGGCCAGTCCAAAGAAGGCGATAATATTCATCATGACAAGGTTCCAGAGTCCTATTTTAGTAAAAGACCTATAGCCTAACATTGGAGGCCCAGATAGTAAAACGCTTTTGTCTTAGAAAATATCTTAAACATAAAGAGCGCGGTGCTAATAGGCTATAGGTGAAGAAGAAGAAAAAAAAACTTATAAAACAAACAAAAACAAAAACAAAAACAAAAAAAGTGGCCAATTTGTTATTCCTGCCTAAAGAGGGCCCACTCTCCCAGAAGCAGCTTCCGTGTGGCGCGCGCTGCTTATTTCCACTGAAGACTCTTTGCATTTGCAAATTAGGAAGCAAAGGTGACTGTACTCAGGTAAGTATTATATTGTACTGCGGTGATCAAGTTTGTAATGAAGTGTTAAACATTTGAGACATTATTATGGCGGCAACTGGCAAAACGGTAATGAATAGTCTGTAGCTGTAGGCCTATACTTAAGGGCTTTAAATCAATGCATGTCTTAAGTTTGCTTACTGTTTTTATAACCTTTAAAATATGCTACATCTTTTAAGTTTACTGGGTTTCTTCGCAATATTACAAGATGAACCACCGTAATAAGGCCATATTCCCAGTGTTTTAGTGCAGATATGTAAATGCGTGTGCGCCTCGTGGAGTCGTCCTGTTGGAGAAATGATAGTCGCATTAACCCCTCTCTCTTTATTTCATGGCTGCCTCGTTAAGAAGCTTGTGGATTTAATTACCGACAGTGGAGGCTGGGAAGGTACAAGGCCTCGTGTCTCTATGTAATTGGGAGCATTTCTCTCTTCACCCAACTTAACATTTTACACCCATCTCTAATTGTTGAGTACAATTCACTCTCATTAATAAGGCAGATTATGTAATTTTCCAAAAAAGAGATTGGCTGTGAATGATTGGGGGCGTGTTGTTAACAGATGACATAAGAGGGTCCAACTGCAAATCACTGGTGACTTTGCTTTTGCTGTGTAGTCTATAGGCAAAGCTATAATTAGCTTATAATTTAAATAGAGTAATGAATCATCAATGAAACAACCTAAATTATTTTTACGTCTAAGCTGTAGTACAGCACATTTCTTACACCTTTTATGCCACTCAAACCTGGCTGATACTATTATTCCTTTATAGGCTACTGTAACATCTAAAAATTATAAATCATTTATTTAAAAAAATTATAAAACATGAAGACTATAAAGCATAAATTACTGAAATAAATGGGTTAGGGGGCAAACTTACATCATTGGCAGTAATATCATGGTAACAGGGTAGAAACAGCATGATGCCTATATGTAATAACATGAGGTCAGGACACACACGTCATTTATTTAATGGCAATATTACAAATCCTCATCCCAGCCCTATCATAAAAAACTGTTCATTACAAAACTGACTGTATTTTATTGGAAATAATTTGGAAACAGGGCTGCAAGAAGCATTATGCCTTATTCTTATTCTTGTTAACATGATATTTCCTTTGTATTACCATATTATTACTGTAAAGTAAAGCATAACCCAATTGCACACAATAACATAAAAGGCTATTCTTATGTCAGTTGTGCAGGGCATGTGTCTGCCCCAGTTGAAATCTGCATTAATTAGACCTTTCTTTCCTTTGCAGGTCACCTCTGGCCCCTCAAACCGGCTCATCGTTGTGCTCATCCTTCACCCACCTCAGACCATGTCAGGTATTACAGCGTCATAGCATTCCCCATCCGCTATTGTTTCATTAATCACTCACTATTCAATAAGCCCGAGACGAACGTGTGCGCGGCCGTATTTAATGGGCCACACTTCATTTACTCTTTTAAAATTGGCTGGAGTTGATGGCAAACAGCAGTGACAGCGCCTGCCCGGGATTGAGAAATCACACACTGACAGTCGTGGCGAGGGCCGTGTCCCTGAGCAAATGAAGTCCTCATCCACAAGACTCCATTATAGTGTCGCAACGTGATACCAATCTGCAACTTTATTATTACAATCCCCCCTCACTGGCTGCCGATGTGGCCGCCGCGCTCCATTCCGCATTATCTGAAAACACCGTCATTAAAAGCATTTGACCTTTTTGTCGCGAGTAACTAGAAATTACCTTTCCCGCGTCGGCTCTGACAACCCCTCCGTCGCACCTTGTTGGGAAGAATAAATCACTTCACGGGCAAATTGTAACACGGCTTCTCCATCGCGTTGAGTGGCGTTCGGTTTCGCCTCTGCCTCAACGGCGCCTGAGGAGATCCCCGTGTAATTAAATGTTACATCTGCCAATTGTTTTGCAGGGACAATGAGGAGAGGAATGGAAGCACACAAGGAGGGGGCGGAGGGGGGGGCAGTGTTGGAGGTGAGACAATGTTGTGAAGGGAAGATCGTGGAGGCCAGCCAACAGGAAGGGGAGAAGCAGTCGAAAGGCAGAGACAGATAAAAAGGGTCCCTGTCTCCCGATCACTGAGCATCTGGGTGTCATCCTCCCTGAGTCTATCGATCTTATGTGCAGGTCCGCGGCCGGGCTCGTGTGTGTGTGTGTGTGTGTGTGTGTGTGTGTGTGTGTGCGCGTGCGCGCGAGGAGTGGAGTGGTGTTAGGACTGTTGCTGGGTTTCCTAACACTTTGAAATCCTCTGCTCCGGCGGCGGGCTATCTCACACATCACAAACCCGGGCTCCCATCCGCCGCAATTCACTGACACCTGGAGCCAATTGGATCGCATTGTGGGAGACCTGAAGTACCTGCAGCGGCGTAGTGTGCTTTCGTAATGGGGTTTTATTGTCTTACGATGCATCTCATTCAAAATAACAGCATCCAGTGTTACTGATATAGAAATTCATGCCGGCAGAGAGAATGGGAAATGGCCGGCACATGTGAAAACACAAAACAACAGCTCCCGCACACGTGTCTCATTCAGCGTGTTCAGTGGCGGCTTTTGTTTACTCTTTTGAAATGAAAAGTGCAAAGTGAGTTGCTTTAGCTGCCTACCTATCACCCTGTGCGCAATTAGCAACTGCATGGGGGGGTGGGGGGGGGGGGTGCAGCCTGAAGCGCGCTGTCCCACACAAGACCATCTGATGCTCTGTTTTTGGACTGCACAAATTGGGATGGAGTGAAAGTAAACAAAGATGTGTTATTCAGTAGTAGTTGTGTGTTTACATTTTCGACACAGTCTTTCCATGTTTATGTCGAGTTGGATTTATCCTCAATTTCATACATTTTTACCAAATTGAATTTAAACTGTAATTAACTTCATGTCCACATTTTCTTTTCTTTTTTGTTCATGCTAGTTTTTTGTTTGGACAATGATAAGAGTTTGGTGCCAGTTTAGGAGCATTTGTTTTTTATACTATACTGTCAATCCGCTAATATTTGCTCACTTGTAACTGTGTCCCCAGGCTGTTGTTACATTACCCTAAGACCTGCCACCGTAACAAATGAACAAGCGGATGAGGAATGTGTAAAGAGAGGGGAAAGCCCTGTCTGTCGAGCCCGAGGACAGAAATGCATTTCCATAACAGCGATAAATTGGATTTAACGGCAAATCATAGACAACAATGGCAGAGCACACTCGGGGCTGGTGTGTGGCCCACCTCGCAGCGAGGATCTACCAGCAACTGCCGTCTAAATGCTTCCATCTTGGTTAAGGTATGAAATCATTCTGACCGTAAGCACCTTTTCCTTCCATCCGTGACCTGTTATCCATTTAGTTGAAGATAGTCATGGAAGTACTTGTCTGTGCCCGCAGGCAGATGCCAGCACAGTCCGAGCACATAGAGAGGAGACTGCGGCTGAACCAGGGAATTTCTGCATCAAACAGGTGCCTCCGTACGAAACAAGCTGTGGTGAGTGTATGTTGCATCATTTAGAAAAAATATGTAAGATATATTTTATACAGATCTGTGACATCAATTTTATCATTTTAGTTGCAGATAAATATAACATGGCCATTAAAAAAAATTATAATAATAACAAGTATACTTTAAGATATTTGTTTATTTACAAATTAATACAGTCCTAGAAATCTGCTCCAACACCATATAAAAAGCACAGTTGCAGGCTTAAACACACACTCAAATCCACCCGCCTCCCACTGGTGGTGATAACAAACATTGATTAGCATGTGAAAAACAACACTGACGGGGTGTAAGCTAGCAGACGGCTGGTCCCCTATTAGCCCTGTTGATTAGCCCAGTGTCTTAATAATATCTTTGTTTTGGTGTCTGTGTCCCCCCTCTCCTAACCAGTCCTCTTCACTCTCCCCCTCGTTGACACACCCAAGGCCACCCTGCCATCCTCAAGCCAATTCGTCTCTCTTCCCACAAAACAAATACACAATCAAACAGCACTAAGCCAATTTCCTCCTTTGCCCGGGCTTATTCACACACACACAACCATGCACACGGCTTCTCTAATTTCCTGGGGCTGCGGTACTGGCAGGGAGTGTGTTGTAGCGCCAACAGTGCTCCATGTTTGGGGTAATTGCTCTCGCTGTGTTAGTATGGAAATCTGCAAATGTGTGACAGGGCCAGATAGCTTCCTCCAATGTTGTTCTGATCCTGCCTCTAGGCCTGCAGCCAAACTATTTTATCTCTTAATGCATTAGAGTGATCTTCCAATTAGCTGATGCTCATAATATACCCCTTTGCCTGCTGGTGGTTGGTCTGCTTTGGGCTGCAGGGGAAACACGAGGAGGGAGTGTGTGTCCGACCTGTTTTCTGGGTTTGGGAGAAGGGATGGAGGTGGCGCTGGTGGGTGTGTTTGGCAACACAAAAAGGGAAGTGGAGAGGATACAGTGTGAGTGTGTTTGGGGTTGGAGCGGCGTACAGCTGAGGCGGGTGGGGAGCGGTGGCGGTGTGGCGATAGTTCTGCTTGAGAGGTGAAATGAGGTGCTTATTGTGCGCGGCGTGGGGGTTGTGCCGTTAGTCCAGGGCTCCTGTTGTAAAGTTTGCTGATAAGGGGAACCCGGCCCTTGAGCATCCATTCTCCTCGGTGTATTAGCGCTCCTTTATCAGGGGCACAGATAAAAACCGCATGCCATTTGCTTTCGGTGGAATTAAGCCCACCAGCCCGCACCTCTTCCTCTCCCACCCTCCTCCTCCTCTTGTCTGCCGCAGCTAACTGGGCAACTGCGATTAACCCCGACACTGTCCAATATCCTCAGCAGACTCCAGCCCGCAGATTAGCCGCTATTAGTTATGACCAACTAAATTAACCACTGCCGCATCCCTGAGAGAGAGGAGGATGGAGGGAGATAGAGTGAGGCTGAGGAGGTTCATTTGTAAAGAGAGAGGCAAACACTGGGAAGGAATGATGGAAGGAAGGGGAAGGAGTGAGGGACAGTGAGAGGCCAAGTGCTCGCAGCGCTGTGTGTACACTCTGAAGTGGCTCATTCTGCCGAGTGCTGGGTGCATTCAGCACGAAACATATTCACCCAAAGGTTAAAACTCTGCTTACATTGATATTTTATGGCTTTATCAAGGACCATTGGTACTTTCGATTGAATACATGTCTTAAAAATGTAAAATACATCAGATGTCATATGATTTCTTCGTAATTTATAATGCATTTCAGCACAAATAAAGAAGATTGAGAAGCTTTAGACTTATTTTAACTGTCTTTACATTTGGCATTGATCAATCATATATTGATTGTTGTTTTACGATCTCATTTGAGATTGTTTTCTGGTGTAAAATAAGACAGAAAAAGATTCAATATCCTCATATATTATCAGTTTTTTCTGCCTATTCTGCATATACTTTATTTGACAGGAGAGCACAGGGTGAAAAATGGGTATAAACATTTGAGCAACAGTTGTGCAAATGGTAGAGCGGGTCGTCTTGTAATGGGAAGGTTAGCGGTTCGAATTCTGCAGGAGCATAGTGCACACTGTTGTTGTGTCCTGGGGCAAGGCACTTCACTCACCTTGCCTCCAGTGTCTGTGCACACTGGTGTATGAATGAGAGGGTGAATGGGTGAGTGCTTCCTTGATGTAAAGCACTTCGAGGGCAGGTATGTGATGTAGCCCAGTATGGGATTTTGGACATGCATTTTTTGACGTAGGCCCATGAAATTTGCCACAGTGAAAGAACACATGGAGACAACCCCAATATATTATTATAGCTCCAGCCCCTGACACGCAAGAAGTTCGCAATATTGGATTGAAATCCCGGAGCCGAATTTGCTTACCAGATATTTTCAAAGATTTATTGACGGAATAAGCTCAAACTTGGTCAGTACCATCTGCAGACATGGGAGCTAGTTTTTGTTGATAAGTTTTATGGTTTTCCCGGAGCGCTCCCACTAAAAACATACTTTATTACTGTATATTTCACAGCACCTCACAGACACTATCAAACCCACTCATATTTGGATGACATAAGGCCACCCAAGGCCGGAATAGACAGAACTCAATAAATGTGCTGCACTCACCACCATAGCGCCCCCTACCTATACCACGAATATTTCAGTTTTGACTATGTATAAAACTGGCAAATACATTCCACACATGTACACTAAACAAAAAAAAAATCTATTACAGACTGACAGATTATTTTATACGATGTGGGCGTGGTCAAAGTGAATGTCTTGTTGATGGCATATTATTCTGGAAGTTGATCCCTATGGGAATTGGGACATGTTTCTGCTCGGCCAATGGAATTTGGCACAGTGATAGAGCACATGGAGACATGAAGCATCATTATAGCCCTGCCCTCTGACAAACAGCAATTCGGCCATATTGGATTGAAAAGCAGCAGTACTGAAGAGACCTTCTCAAGAAAATGTAATTTTTCCAAGTGGGTTTGCAGAGAACTATTTTACTACTAGGCTTTTAAAATCAATCAATCAATCAGTCTGAAGCATGCTGTGATAACTGCAAACATAATGCTGGTCATTTCACCAGGTGTTTTTTTTTTTCTCTTGCAATTGTGAGAGAAAATTGCACCCTAACGCATGAATCAGGAAGTCTGGGTATCTGCTCAGGCATCTGCGACCCAAACGGAAGGAAATGGACGGATGAAATTGAGAGTCTATATAATAATAATTAATTTTCTGGACATTCAAAGACACTTTACATTGTATTATTCATTTACTCCACATGTCCACTGTCGCTGTCTCTTTGTGCATATTTAGTCCAACTGTGAAAAGTGCGACATAAACAGAAGTGAACGGGGGATACAAAGATTCCTGTATAATAAAGTCTTAGCAATGTACTCTTTATGTCCTGTAGCTTGGGGGCCAAATGAACCCCCCAGTACCCGAGTAAGACACTTTTTCCACGTAGCGCGCTTCTAGCCAGCACGGCCCAGTGCGCTATACACAGGCCCTTTCCGAAACCGCTCCCTCCTCCCTCTCCCTAAGCACTAACGCTTGATATGCTCGTGCCCATGAAGGGAAAGTCTGTCCGAAACAGATGTAGCAGTGAAGTGTCTGATCAGCTCCTCCAATGTGAGTCATTGGAGGAGCTGATCTGTTTTAATATTTTTATTTATTTATTACGTTGTATTATTATTACCATGATTATTACTATCACCTGTTGTACAGGCTTGTCTTCTTCTTTGATGGCACATCACTTTTTCTGCACCCCCCCTGTGTGATCCTGTCCTAAGAGCTGTTGTAACACGTGAATTTCTCCATTGTGAGATCAATAAAGTTTTATCTTATCTTATCTTATGCAGACTTCACAGGTGTGTGTTACTCCGGAGAGCAGCTCCACGTGCAACACGCATCAACAACTTCAGTCCCACCGTCATGTTTGTTTCAATATTATACAGCCATCTGGACTTTGGTCAATGAAAAGGAAAGTAGTAATGAGACCTTAACAATCATTTATGCTCTACGTTCAAAACGCATACAGATGGCCATGGAGCTTTCTGTCCATTTGTGTGATCAGTCAGTTTCGCGTTGAGCTAACCGGTGGCCACACTACTGCTGACAGCTCAACAAGAGACGTAACTAAACTTTTTAGAAGTGATTTTAACAAACATCTTTACCTCATTTTCTTGAATATTCTTCAGTGACTGTAGAGTAGAAAACATAGCGGGTGGCGCCATATTGTTTTGGTCTTATCCTGTTTTGTTAAAGTTGCTGATGCACTTGCAGCGCCCTCTGGTGGTAGGTTTGGATATCACATGCTACATTATATGCAGATAGAAGTATGAATTCCAGTGAATGGTTGAAATGAACAGATCTGTTTATGTACAGAATGGGAGCATAAATGAGCCTTTATTGGTGGAAACTTCTGCTTGGCACAATGGAGCGCAGGGGAAGACGAAGCGTTCCGCCAGCAGAAGATTGCACCTACACACTCTGTGCCATAGATCAAGACCAGACTGGCAGAGGGTGGAGTGAGAGGTGGAGTCAGGCGTGGTGTGGCAGGCAGCACTGACCATCCATCTTCTTCTTCTTATCCGTTGCCTTGGGGGCACTCATGAGGGCTGTGCCGCACTCTTCACTAAGATTTCTGCATTTTAACATGCTGGAGTATATCAGTTTTCATAGATAGCGTTTTACAAATCCGTTCAAACGAAGCGCTCAGCTTTTTTACACAAGGTAAGATAAGGTTACTTTGTTGATCCCTGTAGGGAAATTCGTCCCTATCAACTATGCCTAAAAAGCCATGTTAGAGCGCCTCTACAATAAGCAAAATTCAGTGCTATGGCCATATAGTGCTGCATTCCCCTGAAAAAATGTAATACATAAAGACAGTGGCTTTCATACCGTAATGGAAGATTAAGGGGGGAATGGGGCACGTTTCACCCCCTTTGGGCAGGGCGGACGGCGAGGGCCATTAAATGCAGCTTGCGGCTTTAATTTTTATTATGATTGGTTATTATTATTATTATTATGAGTATTATTTTTATTATTTAAAAATAAATTGTAGTTTTTGTGAAAATAAATATTTGTATCAGTAATTATAAATAATGCTCTCATAAATGCACTTGAAATACTATTACTATTACTATTATTGTAAATGTCAAGAAATGTGTATGTTCCCAGAACTCAATAGAAAGTTCTGGGGAAAGCAAGATGACTTTCCATGCCAATTTTTAAATATTTTGATCATGTATTCCATTTCAGAGTGTATGTCTCTGCCAACCCTACCTACTCTTCTGTTTATTTACCCATCCACACTGTATGTAGTACCCCCCTTCATTGCTGCGAGACTCTAAACCACCCACTGTCCCCTCCTCAGCGAAGCATTACTTATACTACTACCACAACACCAGCCCACTTCCACCTTAAGAAAATGAGTAATCAACAAACTGGGAGCCATTTGCAGACTGTCAGTCACTTCCAGGACTGCACTATGCTATCAGTCCTCAGCCCGCTACCAAGCCCTTCTTTCCTCCCTTCTCGCCTCTAATACCAATTTAAATTGTTCAACGTGCCTTTCCTCCTGCTGCCATTATTCAAAAAGATCATAATAGTTTTCCCTCTGCCCAAAGCACAAAAAATCAATTATTTCCCCACAAAGACTTGAAAGTACTTAGCGCAGGCCTGCGAGGGGAAAAGCTGTGGGTTATATCAAATTGAAACTGCACTCATTACACAGGCACACAATTAGTTACCTCTGGTCTGCCTGCCGCTCTTTAATTTCCGAAACGGCATATCTGTATTATAACAGAAACAAGCATGCAAATGCTATTGTTGGGGATTTAGAGAAATCAATAGGACGGCTGGCGAGAGGCGTTTGGTGGCGCTGTCACTCAAAATCTGCTGCCGGCGACTGATAAAGGTCTGAATTCAAATTAGCGCCAAAGCTGGCCAGTGACATCAGAAGTGACATCCCAAATAAAAGGAACAGCTTCATGATATATGTAATTATTCTCCTCGCATTTACAGGACATTTTCTCCACTCTCCCCCTCCCTCGTTCTCTCTTTCTCCTCATTGTGTGTACTTGTGTAACTGTGTTTTGCATAAAGGGATTAGGAGTGCCTTAACGAGAAACTGTAATTGTTTTTTTCAGCGTCTCTCTATGGATATGTTCACATGTGTCTGTGAATATTTGTACGACAGCCACACACTGAAAATATGTGCAGGGTGGTTTAATTCCAAATGAATACCACATTGAAATCATACGTTTTTCTGTTCCATATCAGTGGGCTATTGGTGTGACACACACGGATGTCAGTGAGAAAAAGTATACATTTCCCACAATACTGAGCCAAGAGCAGCTATTGAACAATGGGAGCATAACCGGCCCTAGAATCTGTCTCTTACACACAACATTACTGACATTCTTCTATTTACAATGTTGCCAAACGGTTCAGTTTTGCAGTAATCTGGATAAAGCATATGACCAGAGACTCATTTACTGCAAATAAAGCTGGAAAATAATGTGATCTGTCAAAGATTTCAATTGTGCTTGTATATCTAGATTTGACTTTTTTGTTGTTGTTTTTAGTTTAGTGTAATTTTTGAAGCGTCATGTTGAAGAGAAGGTCTTGTTTTAATATAATATTCCTTTGGTCAAGGAATCGATGGAAAGAAGGTACATATTAAAACATTACACAAGGACAAAGCATAGACAAAATATCAGCTCAACATAAACACATGTACACACATGATGCCCCACATACACTGATGGTAACAAAGCCACGGATGTGTTGTGTAATGAGTAGTTCTGAGTAATGCGGCTCAAGCGCTGATAAAGATTTGAGATTTTGTGTCTCTTGTACAGTCCAAAACATGCACAACAGGTTAGTACTCCAACAAGGTGATTCTGGCATTAAAGGATGAGTCAAATGAAGAGTACAAATTTATCTACAGAAAAAAGTACCTTAAGAGACACATGACTAGTATTGTGTAGTAGTTTTAGTTTAATGTGTGCATCAATTTATTTATTATATTTTGGCATATTGCATTTTATTTAGGTTTTTAAATAAATGTAAAATTTGTTGTTAATTTGTTTATTAGACTGTGATTTGTTGTCTTGATGACCTTGTTGTGTTTATTTAAGCATTTGTATTTTCCTCTGATACACTGAGAGGTCCCCACCTTGCACCCATCCTCTCCCCTTTGTGCCTGTGATGCTCACTTGGGCCGAGACATCAACCATATTTATACCTTGTCCCCAAGACAAAGCTCTTTGCTCTGGGCTGGGCCAAAATGAAGTGGGCCAAAGTATGCAAGGGAGGGGAGAATGTGCCCTTTGTTGCCCCCTAGCCCCATTTTCTCTCTCCCTCCATTCCCCCTCCTCTCTCTCTCTCTCTCTCTCCCTCTCTCTCACACACACACACACATGCACACTCCCACCGCTCTCTAGCTCTCTACCACCACAAGGGATGGTCAGGGAGGGGGTGGCGACTTCATTCAGCATCGGTTAAACGTTTTCACAGTAGCACAATGCCAGGGCGGAGTAGGCAGGTGCAAGGCAGTGAGCGCAGCCAATGGAAGGAGCAGCGGAGGGAGAGTGGTAGAGAGCGGGCCCGAACAACAGGTTGACCTACAAGCAACTATAATCATGTAGCCCCATTAACCCCCAGGGCCCCTGCTCCACCTCTCGCCTCTGCCTTTCCTCTCTCACTGTTTCATTTCTCTTTTGTGGCTTGGTTTGGCAGCGTTCACAAGCTTGCTGAACTCACTTTGGGGAGAGCACGCTCACAGCAGACAGACCCAAACAGCTCACATCGCGAATTTGAACTTGTTTCCTGTAGTCAGTTGGTCAAGTGCAAGAGGGACGGGTGTGTCTGTAACATGATGTCTCACATTTTACGTATTTCATGAGGCTTTCTGTTCATACTCAGAGCTAACAATTACGCAGTGGCCTTGTATTATTTAGTCCTTTCCCTGGGATGAAGCCATTGTCATAATTGATGCTTTGTAAACTATTCTTCTTTACAAGCGAAAAGCACCAAAAGAAAAACAACTTATGACAGACATGTTTTTATTGTTGTTTATTGTGTTGTGATAATAAAACGGGCCTTGAAAATGGCCTTGTCCATAAATCTGTGGCCCCATGCATGAACCTGATACCACTCAAATACTTGAATACATTGCATTAATGAACACAGCCTTACTTTTAATCTCAATTTTGTCAGCTGAACATCCATGTGGTATATCAGGTTTATGCATGGGGCCACAGAAATGTGTAGTCATATTTTCTGTACAATTGGCCAGTTCTAAATAAGTCAGAGAAATCTTTTGCAGTGAAATATTTTCTTTTTACTAACTAACTGACATTTACTGTATTTATAATGAAAACTATGTAAACAAACACGTCTCCCATTCATATTTAATTCCCCCTTTGAAACTTTTTGAGTTCCTCATTTGAATTTTCAATGTTACATTACACTGTAGTGTAAAATACATAAACTGAATGCTACTGGCATAGCTAGAGTAGAAGTAAGTAAGTAAACTTTATTTATATAGCACCTTTCACAGACAAAGGCTTCACAACACAGTTAAAATACATATACAAAAATACAAATATAAAAGACAGAATAAGAAGGCCAAGACAACACAAAATCAAAAACAGCCCAAAAGGAAACTAAGCAAAAGCTTGGGCAAAAAGAAAAGACTTAAGATGCTTTTAAAAGTCTCAACAGAATCAATGGATCACAGAGAGAGAGCGGAAGATCATTCCAAAGCCTGGGAGCAACAGCCTGGAGCAACAGCCTGGAGCAACAGCCTGGGAGCAACAGCCTGGAGCAACAGCCTGGGAGCAACAGCATGAAGGACCGGTCTCCTCTGGTCCGAAAACGAGTGCGTGGAACCATAAGCAGATCCTGGTCCTCAGACCTCAGAGCCCTCGGCTGTAAAGCTGGATCAGATCAGTAATGTAAGAAGGAGCCTGAGCATGTAAGGCTCTGAAAGTTAGAACCAAAATTTTAAAATGGATCCTGTAAGACACAGG
>OMNZ01051490.1:0-17737 GCA_900303255.1 Lesueurigobius sanzi
AAAAAGAAAAAAAAAGGTTGGACTGTGTCGTCAGTGGTGTGGAACCAGAGTATATCCACTTCCCTTCTCACAGCTGCAGCACAAATTCACACAGGAGAAAAGAGAGTGCGAGAGAGAGAGAGAGAGAGAGAGAGAGAGAGAGAGAGAGCGAGCGAGCGAAAGAAGCCTGGTATCTTTGGGTGGTCCACTTTTCCCGCCATCTTTTCTCCACGCCTGTGACATTCCTGACAGAGGTTAGCGCTGGGTCTGCCCCTTCTCATTGATGTACGGGACAATTTGAGAGCTTTTATTGTTCTATGTTGGTCTTTCCGCACAATGGGGAGTCATGGAAAGGAATGCACAGGAACATGTTATCCAATTGCAATGACGTGTTTTTTTTTTTCTATGATAACGCTCTACAACTGGAAACATTTGGCTTCTCCGAGTGTGTTTAGTAATATCTAAAAGTATTCTCACCATGCAGACTAACTAAAGAAATGATGTCACTTAAAGGTCCTTTACTTGATTTTTTTTTTTTTTTTTTTTTTTTTACAAATCAGACTGAGCAAGCAAATTAAATGTTTGACCAAATTCATCTCTAACATATATATATATATATATATATATATATATATTTTTTTTTTTTTTTTAAATCTCAATTCAACACAGGGATACATTTCTAAGCATGTTTCAGAACTTGTCAGGGTCACTATCAAAGGAATGCTAACAAAGACTAGCCTGCTAGCTCATGAAATCATATGCAAGTACTTATATAATTAGAAGCACAGTTTTTCCCCACAACTTTATAGTTTAGAGTTTATAATCTACTGAAGGTGGACTAAACTAATTCTGTTCCACTACTACTACTATAGGGCCTTTAAAGGTAGCATAGTATAGTAGTATTTCCAATATATTCCATGTGCACCCAAGTTTAAAGTGTATCTGAAATAACAAATGTGACTGGTCAAACTTTTACAGCTTCCACAGAAAACGTTTTAGTGAATCCTCTATAGTTTTTCTTTGAGAAAAGGACAAAAGCCTTTCAGAATTAAGTGAACAAGTCTTGACTCCAGTTCACAGAGTGCCATGTAAAACGCAGAGTAAATCCCTTTCTGTAGACTCTGAAAGACTCCCCGGACCAATTTGTCTTTGTCTTGGTGCTCCGGTGGCATTTGGCAGCGGGGCATGCAGAGTTGGCATGAGGGGAGGATGATCCCGAGCAGCCTGTGTGCACTGCGCTCCCCAACGCTCCTTTTGCCTGCCCCACTGACTGACTTTTTAATAAATGATGAGATGTGGTATAAATAAACCACAAGGAGAGAGCAACTGCCAAAAGGCGCAGAGAGATACGGAGGTAACGCACAAGAGCTGATAAATAAGTCAACAAAGACTTGCTTTGCACTACTTGGTTTCACTGTGTGTGGCGGTGGCACGGCGTTACGCTGGAGTTGAGTGGCAGCAGGAGTGTTGGACACATGCACACGGTTGGAACAAAAACAAGCTGTGCACCACTTCCACAGCTCACAGGCTAAATATAACTCGGAGAAGAGCCTGGCCTGGGGCGCAGCACTGTGTCTCTGCTCCTCCGCTATTTCACACAAGTTCACCAATACAGGACTGGATCAATTATTCAAATCAAATCTGGTTTTTGCTGCTGAATCTAAACATGCCACATTTTTACATACGATACAGAGGAGAGTGCAGGGTTCCAAGATGTAGAACCACGTTTGGGCAACAATCATTCTCTTTTGAAGCTGTGAGCCTTTGGAACACACATACAAACCTGTCTGCACTGAGCGACTGTGATACTGTATGAATGGTTTAGTGAATGTTTGACAGTTTCCTGAAGTGGGACTGATTTTAAAGATGTGATTGAAATAATGATTGCTTCTATGTGTATGAATTTATAATTTTATGTACTTTTGTAAGTGTATCATCATCCTGTCCAGGGACTACGGGTGGAAATTAGCATTCTTTTGCTATAACCTGGCACATGGCATCTCTTCTTGTTATAGACTAATGTCATTTGTGTATTGTCCCTGATCAAATAAATACAATAAACTGAACAAATCTAAACTGGTGCACTTCATACCATGTCTACAATTTCTGTACAGTTTTAAAATAAAGTACAAGTCTGCTCCTCCACCACAGAGAACCATCTGCCTCATAGCCCGCTGTGATTTGGCATTGATTTGTGACACAATCCTCTTCCTTTTCATCAGCAGTTCACTGTAATGTAGCTGGATCTGAGCAGCAAATGTCGTGATAAAGCAAAACCATGTGCAACTCCGAATCCATCAGTACAGCACTTTTAATAATAGAGTAAACCTAGCAATACCCGGCAAACACGAGCAGCGTTCCAACGGCAGCGATCGCCTCCTTATCATCGGCCCACCGCTGGATAAATAAAGGTATTTTGCAACACAATACGGTTCCAGCTCTGTCACTGCCAGTTGTGCTCCAGTTTGAGCGTGCGGATAACGGCAAACCTTGGCCTAGTTTCTGTAGGAGCCAGACATGTACTGAGCAAACTTGGAAACTGGGTGACTCGTACTTTCCCACTCTTACTCCGCTGGACACTGACAAGTCCTTACATATACAGTAGCACAGTGCAAAATTAAACTTAAGTTATAACATCAGTCAAATCAACCCAAAACTTTCTTTGTCATGTATGTATGCTAATTCATCATTGCACAAAAGACTTGGCTAGCCACGTAGTGATGATAAGTGAGTGTATAATGCACCTTATTTCCATTTGTTAATCTAAATCTTAAAGGTACACTGTGTACCATTTGGAAACATGCTCCTAATGACCAGAGCGAGACAGACAATGTGATGTATCAAAGACTGGATTTGGATGATGACCTAACCTATTTAAATCTCATATTTGGTCAACATTTCCATGGAGACGAGCTGGAGACGTCCCCGCTCCCAGTAAAGTTACAAGTCAGGTCTTATTTTGTTATTTTTTGAGTTATGTTTTTAACAATAAAAAAATGCCTGTAATAAAATACATGCTGGTAGTTTATTCAAATCATTGGGTGAAATGTTACTCACTGTACCTTTGAGTCCTATGACACCCAAACGCAATTGTAATCTCCAAGTCAAATGTAGTTATTAATTGAGGAGGCGTTATGAAGACGGAGGGATTGGAAATTACACGGCCTCAGAGTCTAGTGTTAGTCAAAAGGCGCTGGGCAGATGAAAAGCATGATGAAAGACAGAACTGAAAAGCTGAAATGCACATGGGGGGGGGGCGGTTTTAAATGCCCTCCGCTGCATCAAAGTGATTATTGGGGGTACTTAGCAGCTTTCATATTAAAATTATTAAGGTCCCTTTGAAAAAATAAGAGCTGCTGTGTCTGCAGTTGGTGGGAGGTCGGGCATGAAAGGTTCTCGCGGTGAGAGAAGAATGAGGATTAAATACCTGCGGGATGGATGACGCGGAGGGTAGGCTCCCCCGGTGCTGCGCCTGCTCACTTTGAGGTCTCCGTCTTGGAAATCTGTGGAAGATTAAATAAACTGTCACAAAGAGATAATGTAACATTTCACCGGATGTTTTGGTGAATGGTCGGCAAACAGCTGATGCATCCGGGTGTGTAAGCGCTGTCTGATCAGTTACAGCACATGGGAAACACAGCTCTGCTTGTGAACATGGTTTTAGCCTATCATAGAACTACTATTATTTATTTAATACATTCATGTTGCCTTCCAAAGCCACGGACGTGACGATAATTGCGATGACTTGTATTGCTGTTTTGGAGTTTGAAGGTCAAACAAAGCAGATGTTGCTTGTAGCAATAATCCATCTATGGTCAAGATGGGGAGCAGACATAGAGTGTAGATAAAGATGGAGGTAACATCCCCATAGCGTTCAGTGCGGGCTAACAAAGCCAATTCAGGCCATGTTGAATTTTTGGAGCCAAATATATATTTGGTATGTGCGAGTTACATTCTCTTTTAATATTGAAAATATTAAAGGACAAAGAACAGGTCGGTGTAGCGCGTGGTAAGACAAGCACTTGAGGGTCATATTAACAAGACTATTTCCAATAATGAGTTAAAGAGGGCCCCAAAAAGTTTCAATGAAAAGCCCCCATATGCTAACTGGCTTTGCAGAGGACTAGCCAATTGTACCTCCATCATTACTGTACACTGTATGGTAGCAGATGAAGTCTAACATTGAATCATTACATGTCGACAAAGGACAATGTTGTAGAGAAATTAGCATAAAAATGTTGTTATTTTAGTAACACATACAGTGGCTTGCGAAGGTTTGGACACCCCTGATGAAAATTTCTATTGTGAATAAAGACGCAAGGAGAAGATCAAATTAACTTCCAAAGGCATGAAGTTACAGATGAGACATTCCCTGATTTTATTTTCATTTCTAAAAGGTGCAGTCTGAAGGTTTTTCCCATGGCCTACAGTCTCTTGGCGTAAACATCACTGAATATACATGTACTGTATGTGGATAGACCTTCAAAGAGCAGTGCGCTCTAGTCAGCCCAGAAACCACTCAGTTGTGGAAGACTTTTGTTATGAAAAATGGGCAAAAATCACTCAAACTAGAATTGACAAACTGTCTGCAGACTACAAAAGTGTTTAAAAGATGTAGCCAAAAGTGGAGGCTACTAGGTAATAAGTATGTGTAAACCTTTGCTCAAGTCTTTTTTGCTTTAACATTGTTTTAGAAATGACATTTTTATATGTTAAGGGAGTGTCTTATCTGTAACTTCAAGCCTTTGAAAGTTCATTTGATCTTCTCATTGCATCTTTATTCACAATAATCTTCATCAGGGGTGTTCAAACTTTCACAAGCCACTGTACAAGTCCTTCATTCCAAACCTGTAACTAGTGGCTCGTATTACCGTGTAAATACAGTAGGATTTGCAGACTATAAATGGCCTCCTGTAACTCATTGTTGACAGATGAATAAATGCCCACAGTAAAAGTGTCTTTCCAACAGATGGTCCACTCAGAGCGGGCAGGTGAGCAGAGCCTGTCCTGTCCCGGGGCGTCCTCAGGGCACGCTCTGCTCTTATAATCTGTACACGGACCAAAACCCCAAAAGTCCCCAGCGCTCATCTGTGTGAAAGCAGACAGGAGCTGTGAGGACACGTGCAGACATCAGCAGACACAGCAGCCAGCCACATTAGAGATGGTTAGAGTCACTTTGCAGTAAATGCAGCACAGGAGCAAATATTGATCAATTGATTAGTGTCTGAATGTGACTTTGCTCAGATGAATGTTAATGGCACTGAACAGATGCCGAGAGAGGCACTGGGTTCAAACCCTCCACGTCATCTTGAGTACGGGTCACCGACTAATAACTGACTGAAGAGAGCTGCTCAGGAGTTAGGTCCCATTAACCTGGTATTACTACATATAAAACATCATTATTGTAGTCGAAATGTGGAGCCAGCACATAACCATCCCCATTAAGGCAAAATATCATAATATTGATATTTTGCTGCCTCAATATATTGATATTGATATATTGCTGCCTCATTCTTATTTGATGCATACCTGAAGTCATGTTCATTTTCATTCATAATTCATGACAAACTAACAAGCATTAGTTTAAACAAGCAGTGAAATCTGATAATACAGATTCTATTATCACTGATTATTTAAACTATAGGACATTATGAAACATACTGTGTCTTCTGAAACAAATACAATATGTATGTACATATTGTAATATGATTATCATCAGCTGCAGATACACAGAGGTTGGACAGAGGCTTGTTCTGCAGCTGTGCGATGTAAAGAGCATGTGCTTAATGCTAACACATGGTCTCAGGGGAGACAGACAGTAAATCACTCATAGCAACGAGGGCACCTTATCCTCAGTTCAACCCAGAGCCTGGACAAGGGCTCATCTGGTTTAGCATCACAGGAGCTTCCACAGGGAGGGGTCCTGTCCTCGCCACACTGTCTGAGGGGCAGACTGGGTCACAAAGACAACATTTAGAACTGGAGGTCAGCTGGGGCTGCACCAGCTGATCAACAGTGCTCACTTTCAAACTTTCATTCTCCTCTTCTGCTCATGTTGTTCTCGTCTTTTCCCCTTTGTTCAGATAAAACCCCAATTATAACAATGAACAATCACGGCCTAATTTAACCCTATAACTCTTCATGATTACCTGTATGACTTGTACAAGAGCAGTCAGTGCTTCACATTTTTTGTAGGATTTTGAGAGCAGCAGGGAGACAGCAATGAATTTCCAGCTAAAATGAAACCATTTGTGCCTCTACAAGAAATCATTTCATTTTTCAACGCTGAGTGGAAAAGCAGAAAGAGAGATGATAAAAAATTCTCTTAACATCTCATCTGCCCTGCTCCTCCACCGAGAAGCCCGGCATTGTCTCCAGACGCTCTGAGATCTTCTACCAAGGCTTATTAATTCAGTGCTCTCATCTCCCCGAGCTGGCTATCATTACAGCCCTATATATAGAGGCGCGCAGGGAATAGTGCGGGATGCACACACACACATTAACATTAATGACTTTAGGCTCTTTTCATGAGCCATGCACATTCACACATGGCACTGTGCAAAGCAAAGAGGCACCTACTGCTTGTGGCCCATGAAATAAATATTCCTTTGTTTACCAACAAAAGGAAAGTGGCTTTGCTTTGACAATAGTATCTCTGCATCACGTAGATGCAGAGGATCTAGTTTCACTATGAGATGTGTGTAAAGTCCTGCTGCAGGCGAGAGGAGAGCACAATCTGATCCAGGATCTGCAGTACAGGAGCCTCGCTCCTACTGAGTGTGCTAATGAACAATCATCAGTGCTCCCCCGGTGGCACTTGTAAAGGACCAGTGCACTGGCTCTATGTGAAAGCAGGATTACACGGAGCTGGCTCTTCCTCAGTAATTCTATCCTGATCTCAGCAGGAGATCACAGCCCATTACTTTTTCCACATTGTGTTAATCAGCCTCGAACGTCCAATACTGCACAGGTCTAGGCACATGTTGTTCAACAAAAGCTGCATGGAAACAGACTTTCATTTACACAGAGATTATTAAATTGATGCTGTTAGCCCCAGCCACCCCTCATCTGGCCCAGTCCTGTGTGACTGTGTAGCAGGGCAGCAGATGGAGCCTGGGGAGGGGGGT
Organism: Lesueurigobius sanzi; assembly: GCA_900303255.1. Lineage (NCBI taxonomy): Eukaryota > Metazoa > Chordata > Actinopteri > Gobiiformes > Gobiidae > Lesueurigobius > Lesueurigobius sanzi. The sequence continues at coordinate 7,107 of OMNZ01051490.1, forward strand.
GGTTAGGACACATAGCCCTGTCCCCCCTGACTGAGCCTTGAGGGTTTTTGCATCTCTCGACAGGGGCCGTGCAGCGAGCCATCAGCCGCACAATGTGACCCCAGTCTGTGCCGACCTGCCCCTGAGGCCTGGGCACAGTGAGGCGAGAAGCACAAACCCAAGACCTATGTGTCTTTCTCCTGCACAAACATCCCCACACGCAATACTGTCCCCATCCCTCCAGGCACGACACGGACCGCTCGATTCCTGCTTATTTCCCCCGTCCAGGATCCATTAGGCACCTTGCGCATGGATGTCCACACGTTATGCTAACTGACAGCGGGATGAATGATTTATTTAGCAGCTTTTTCAATTGTCAGAGATGGATGGCGCCAATAGGGGTTTTGTCCCCGTTGATGAATCAGGCTATTTTCCGTTTAAAGCCGCTCTATGCTCATTCTTTTGTACATATACACACTTAGAAACACCAAAGTGCTCCAGGGACAGGTTAGAAACAGGGATTGGGACGCGAAGTCGGACAAACAGGTGAGAGAGAAGTCAAGTGGAAGAAGCAGGAGAGAAGCCCCGTGCTCCAGTCACTTTGATATCTTTATGCAAATACGAGATGACTGATTTGGGATTTGAGAGTGCGGCAGATTAGCTCCTCTGTGGACTCCGAAACAGTAGTGGGGAGAGGCTTGTGGGCACAGAGCATTAGTGCTTTAATAGACCTATAGCCACTTGAATAACAGCCACTCAATAAACTCCAAGTATATATTTTTTGTACATAATATTGATTGGAAGAAATGTCTCTCCGTCCATGAAATATTTATTTGTTTTGCAGCATTATGTTCTTAGACATCAAGTGTATGGATCTCTCAGAGGAGCCGGTGGATGAGTTGGCAGGGATACATGCGGGGCTTTAAAATCAACAGCCGTTTAGATTATAGGTCCATGGGAATTGAAAAAGAACACAGAATAATAAATGATTAATTGTATAAAACACCAGCGACAGAAGATGAATGGTAAATATCCCAGCACTCATAACAAAACTGAGGCCACGCATATTGCCTTAATGAGTGTGGGACATTTTCGACAGAGGGACGCTGTGGTGTGATGAAACAGGCACAATAGGCTGAGTTTGTGTTTTTTACTCCAGGCAGGCTGCATGCTCTCGTGTCAGTCTTGCTCACTGCCGCCAATGACCAAATCCATCATGACATGTGGACAACAAAGAGCTACAAGAGCGGCCGCCTGAGTGAGCATACACACACACACGCTCACACACACACACACACACACACACACACACACACACACACACACCACTGTGCGTCTTAGTAGGCACTATCTCTGCAGAACACAGGCAGAGCCACATGCACACAACATTACATGTCACAGGACGTAGTGGAATCTCTAAGCGCCGTATCCAAACGGAAAGCCACGCGAAAGCTCCCCTTCACATGAAATACAGGGGAGCGCTTGATGGTGCCAAAGCGGAACTAGTACACGTGGAGTTGTCCAGATAAGGCTTTTCTGGTAGAAAATTGGGAGAGTCCAGTCATCAGTATGTTCCAGGCAATTCTTTAAATTAGCAGGAGATTAGGGAGTGCATGGTGATTAAGCTCATTTGAAGTATAGAGGATCCGTCTGGGCATTGGCAAGAGCCACACTTTAATTAATCTGGTAATGGATGAGAAAAATAAGCACTCTTACGCACATATCAGCATTTTGCTGAACAGGAGGAAGTGGAGATTGAGGAGGGGGGGTCTGAAGGGCGGGGAGGGGGCTAGGCTTTTTAAAGGCAGACAGTGAAATGGAGCACGCTGCCTACAGGGAAATTAGCAGAGTGTAGCCTGATGAATGCTCTATTGTATCTATGTTATAATGAAAAGAGATTGTATGAAGTTTTGTCTCGGGAGTTCAATCTGAAACAAGCATGTGCTGGTATTCCACAAGTACTCTCGTGGCATTAGCATTGGTTAATATTGGACAATGTTCTTTGTTTTGCTCTATCATTCATCATGTCATGCTGGCTCTGAGTTTGTGACCCACACATTTACTCATCTCCCCGGTCCGGCTCGTCCGCTCCAGGCTCTGACACTTTGGTGGCAAAAGTCTGCTACTTGCTCGCTGAAGCATGCTTTTTTGTGTAAAGATGAACAAAGTAGCTGCTAGTCCCGGGCAGAGCAGCACAAAGCAACAAAAGTAACATTCAGTGCAGTGTCTAAGCCGGTGCCTGTTAAATAATTGAAGACTGCATGGGAAAGGAGGCCTGGACGAGGCTGAGAGAGATACAGCGGAGCTTCAGTGCTCTTTATTGGTGGTCTAGTCCAGATAGTGCCAGCGGGGAGGCAGCTCACCCAGGACGGTCCCAGGAGTGGACTCCTCCGCCTCATTAGGCTTATTCTCTAATAACTACCAGGTGGATGCTCAGTTTAACACTTAATCCTATCCATACTGACAGATTAAACAAAGATTATTAGGATTATGAAGAAACACAAATCTGGGCCAGTTTGTTGCTAATATTTTCTATTTAACTATTCCCAAATGTACTCAAGCAAATGCTGCTTACAACTCATTAGCATTTATTTAGTCAGGATCGCAGTTGCTTTTGAGCATACGAAAGGTAAACAAACCATTACACACAGAAGGATATACAGTATCTGCGTCATACTTATACGCAGAGTCCGGACAATATAATGAGCTCTAAGTGAGAGATCTCCAGAAAGCCCCCCGTAAAAAGCCTAATCACATATGGAGAGGTCAGTGCACCATCTGCTAACGGACTCTAGTCTATAAGCCTCCACTTCACCTGGACATCAGTCACAGCTTCTGACGGCATCCATTCAAGACACACGTCATTCACAAAGTATTACAGACAAATAACACTTAGGAGTCCTCTTTCACACATTATTCAAAAGTAAGAAATTAATTCAGTCCTACAATAAACTTGGACTTCTACTGGCACAAAGGGAAGGGAGCTCTTGAGGGAAATACATAATGAAGGAAAAACTTTGTAAATGAATGTTGTATCATCTTTTTCATGCTCCCTGTCACTCCTCGCCACAGAGGACATAAAGACATGTCGTTGTCTATTTGCCACCTCTGACATCCCCCCGCTGGACACTCAGCCCTTGTCGGCTTTGCTCCCAACCAAATTCACAGCATGAAAAACAGATAATACCAGCGTGGCCTACTTATTTTGCCCTGGCGTGTGTGTAATAAGGAGTGATGGCATGTCCTCTTAAGGCATTGCCACCCTCCGTCAGAAGCACTGGACGGAAAGGGTCACTAAACACAATACATTTATAGGACAAAGTCGTCAAAGATGAAACACAGTCAAACAGAGGAGTAGGAAGAGGAGGTAACATCATATAAGGGTCAATATTGTTTTTTTCTTTTACATTTTACATACATTTGGATTAACATTTAAATGGTATTGGAAAATCTGCTTGAAACAAATGGAACAGGCGGCTTTAGAATGACTGGATTAGAGGATTTCATTTATAGGATGAAGTAGCTTTATTTGCCACAAATGCAAAACTGCATCCATGGGTTCCAGTCGGGTAATTCCATGGACTTTTCAGCCTTCGAAAGACAGATGCTTGACTTAAACTAGATCATTTCTGCGAGTGGTTGTGATCCACTTTAAGGACTTTACAGAAGTGCTTCAAGCAAGCACTGTAACTTGAAGAAAGGGGCTTTAAAACAGAAAAAGTACTTCAAGTCCTATCAAAGTGAGTGGGTAAAATACCACAAAGGACTTCAAAACACCGCAAACACTATACCAGCTATACCAAAAGTAAAAACAATCCAAGTTGGAACGAGGACTACAAAATAAAACTTGAAGGACTTGAATACTTGAAATCCTTGAAGGGCTGAAAGAAGAAACGAGGAAGAGGAAAACAAACCGAGTGGCTGCGATGATGTCATAATGTACAGTACATTAGCCATTCCCGAAGTCTGGGTCTTCGTGGCCCCCTAAATGTTCCAAAGATCACACAGGGCCCCGCAATAATGATAATAATTCCCTTTATTCAAAACATTTTACAAATAAAAGAACAAATAGCAACGAGAGAGGGCTAAATGCGGATTTAAAGAGGTAAAATGTAACAAATACAGCTGTGCTCATGAGTTTACATACACTTTTAATCTTTTGGCTATTTTTCATAGAATTTGAATGATAACACAAAAACCTTTATTTCACTCATGGTTAGTGGTTGCGTGAAGCCATTTATTGTTAAAAAAGATACACTTTTCAACTCAACTAGCCAAACATCCCTGATCAAAAGTTTACATATTGTGTATCTTGAAACAAACATCAATTTTCAGTTTTTCTTTGCTCCTGAACAGTTTTCCTGGCAGTTGTTAGAGGTCATGTAAACGTTAGATCAGGGACATCTGAGTAGTTTCTGGTTCATTATGATTTCAAAAGAGTAAACTCATTTCTTTGGCAATAAATGGCTTCTCACAACCACTAACCATGAGTGGAAAAAAATATTTTTGTGTCATCATTCATATTCTATGAAAAATGGCCAAAAGATTAAAAGGGTATGTAAACTTTTGGCCACGCTAAGCTTTTCAGTGTGCTTGTTTTACAGACAACGTTTGGGGGCCCCAGTGGTGCCCGGACCCCACTTTGAGAACCACTGGTGTACTGTACAGTATACGCAGGGAAAGCGAGTAAAAGTAATTCAACACTAATTTCTGTGCACACAAAACATCTGGCAGACGTTTTCTCCACCACTAAACCAGTAAAGATTTAGAAGTGGAGGCAATTTGAGCACTGAAATAATGAGACAGTTTTGTTAGTTATTATTTTGGTTCACTATTTTGTGTAAAGTCTGCGTTGTGATTGGACATAAATATAATTCTGATATACTGTACTCTGCATCAACAAGCTACTCATGTTATGCAACGTTACTGTCTACCCCTGAAGTTAGCCAAGAGGAAAACAAGATTAGCTAATTATATAACACTATATTAACACAATTATAGCATCAGTAACGGCTATCACATAAAAGAAAGCCCATGTTAACATTTCATTACCCGACAGTGATGCCACACTCAACAACTCGTCATTAGCTCGGGGAGGCACAGATGAGGCTGATAAATCCGCACTCTGTGGCTTTGGTGACATGATTGAGGATGCTCTTACATGAGAAAGTAAGTCCTGTCTGGGCGACTTTATGGGTCACTTCAGCGAGTGACCTCGGTAATACAATCAAACGGCTCCGGATAAGACAGCCACTCGCTCCCAACGGCCGGGATTAGATCTGCTGGCCCACACTGCCTGTCCTACTTACTGTACACAGCGTAACACGGAGCCGACCCACACATGTAAACATCCCATACGCAATCTCTTTGTACAGCTCTTTGAAAGGTTAGGTATGTAAGATTATTCCTCAATATTTCATAAGCATGACCCATTTGTGCCCCCAGATACTACTGTATGACGAAAGTCTGTTCAAATCCAATACTGATTTTACGGAAAGCTGTAATTATTCACAAATACAAAATGTCCTCTAGTTCAGTGTTTCCCAACCAGGGGTACGTGGACCCTTGGGTATTTTTAATTATTATGTTCATATTATGTTATTTAACTGTAAAGGGTGAGAGTTTGGGAGTATTTAGCATATTTTAACTGATAAATTGGAGTTTTAGTTCACAAACCATGAGGCGGGGGGTACTCAGAGTATGAATGAAAGGCCCAAGGGGTACGCCAGGCGAAAAAAGTTTGGGAACCACTGCAAGTTTACAAAATGAGGTACATTTTAAAAGTAAACAACCTCGCCCTCCCGTCCGGAAAGCCCCTCCTTGGTGCCGCTTTGGGTCTCATTCGTCCACACAAATCCTACAAGACTGATTTGTTGCTGAAATCCGCAAAGAGAGGGACATAAAATATAGTTATTATTAGTTACTTAATGTAGTTACATCAAAATTCAGGCACAGACGGTCAATTATATCCAGTCTATAAGAATTGTAATACCTCTAGACCAGCGTTTCTCGACTGGTGAAGCTTTCATCACGACAATAAATAAAAATTTCAACTTTTACTTAAAGGTTTGGTCATATCTTTGGACATTTAATATCAAAATGCAGTGTTTCTTTGCAGAGTTTAGCTGTTGTTAGCACTGATTATGATTCTTCCAATTCTTCCTAGAATGATCAATAACAGGGTTTGACAAAGGCGTGGGACGCTGCGAAAAAGGGACTGAATTCTGGATGTTCTCAGCTTTCAAATACGGAATGGCTCTTACGGCAGCCCAAGTGGTTTAAATGTAGTATAATTAAGAGCTCATCCTAAAAACACTACATAAAATGATTTCCATTGCCGCCAAATGCTTACATCAAATAAATCGCTCCATAAAATTCATAATACTTCCCACATACAGCTTCCTTGTCCATGTGAGCTGTGCCTGGTGCCTCCTTCATTTGTCCGTGAATTACAAACAGGATTGTGATCTGGCTGAGGAGATGCAGGTCTAACGTTTTGCACTGAGGAACACGGCACCCGCTGAGAGGCAGCATCTTAATTCAGCGCGTGGATCGCAGTCAGCAGGTGAACGCCGCTCTAATCAGGCAGCCATATGCCCCTCTATCCCCTGGATGATATTAAGACCCCCTACCCCCAGTGCTGGCTGTATACGCCTCGATAAGTCGTATCCCAGTGACAAATGCTAATAGTGTGGTAACGCGGGTCCCCGTTCCTGTCCGGACAGATAAAGGCTTCTTTATCCTGATGCTCAATCGCACCTAGACACGCCAGAAAGAAACCTGCATTTTTATTAAGGCTAAGCACTGTCTGTTATTATTCCTTATAAGCCTCGCTACCTCTTGACTTTGCCCGTCTGTGACACCTGGTTAGTCCATAGCTTTCCCTGTTTCCTTCCATCTTTGCTTTCTTTGTACAAAATTAGATCATACGCCATAACTTTTTTATTTTTTTCAGTTTTGGCCCTTATTATTCTGCACTAACTGCTTCATAATGTTGTGTATACAGAAGTTTTGTATTATTATTTTTTTTTAATACAAAGATATTCATTTCAGGTTTTGGGACAACTTGCTCTTAAAATAAACACTTTCACCTGCAAACAAACAAATGACCTAATCTTTACAATAAGAAGAGTAATTATTTCACTGATTTAACATTCATTGACCATTTTGTCAAAATGCATTTTTCTGACAACATCCCCACTTTAGCAGCTCCTACAGACTCCAAACTTTCCAGTCTTGTACTTAATTATATATTAATGGTTTCTTCAGAAAGATTGTTCAATATTTCATTCCTAGTCTGATGAATTGGGTTCTGAACATCCCCCCCCCCCAAAAAAAACCTAAATAAAATCTGTGTTTTTACAGAATAAGTCACTAATAGTTTATTCAAAAACTAAATGAGAAATCTAAAATCCTCTCTTAAGAAATCTTTGTAACTATAACAAATATACTATTTGTTATTTGGCTTTTTATGTAAACCAAATAAAACGATAATTTAAAACCTGGCTCTATCCATTATTTAGATTTCATTGCTAAATTAATAGGCAATTTTGGCCATTTTTATCCATAAAATACCTATTTTTTCATATGAAAACATAAAATGACAGAAATCTTGCACTACATTTTTCCTCATATTTATGTCAGTAATATACAACAAAGATTACAAATTGATATCACTCAAGTTACACCTTTTCCCCATTCACCTGCAGAAAGTAAAGTAAAGTACTATCTAAAGTGAGAGCTGGACTTTTGCGTAATCAAACTGATCTTTCCAGCTGTAAAGTCATAACTCCCATTCCCCGTTACATAAGGTGGAATAGGGCAGTGCTATATAACAGGTCATGACTGTTTACCTGCCGACTGAGTGACCTTCTACCACAGAAAGCTGAAGCCCCAGTGAAAGCTCCGCCGCGCAGGAAGACTTCATCCAGCTCACAAACATCTGCTGAGCATTAGCTCTGTGGCCCCAGTGTTATTGACAATATAATCCTCAGTGAGAATGTCCCACCGCTCAGGTGCAGCGAAAATAAATGATGAGGAATATGAAAAGGAAAAACGATGTAATTGAGGGATATCAATTTGAAAGTTTTGCTGTATATTACTGACATGAATATGAGAAGTCCGGCCCTCTGTGATGGATCCAAGATAATTTTGAGAAACATTCTTACACATACACTGGAAAAAAATATTGTTTCAGATGAGAAAATGGCTTTATAGTGTTTTGAATTGAAACAATTTGTGGACTTAGACAATTTTAAATTAAGATTGCCAATTTTTTTTTTTCTGGACAATTTTTTTGGTTTATTTAGTGAAATTGATGCAAGACAATCCATACCCACACAAAATCAACAGAAATTCTCTAAACTCAAGCATTTTCAAGCCATTTATCTATTTACCATGGGCTGTGCAAAGTTTTTCCATGAAGGACCAAATACTGTTTATACATGTAGAGTAAATAAAATAAAAAAAAGTACAATTAAATATCCTTTAATTAACGTGTGAAGTATAGGACATACTGTTTTGGTCTTAGATAGCGACATTCTGTTTAGTCTCAAATAAATCAAAGCACGCTGCAAAAAATATATCTTAACAAGTAAAGAATATTTGACCTTATTTTGTGTAAGATATTTGTTCTTTTTCCAATTAAACTAAATTGTATTTCCTAATTTCTAAGTGCAATTGGATATTATTTTTAATTTAGGATCAATAAGAGTTCCTGTTTTCTTATTATAAGTGCAAAAGACATACAGTATTCCATAACTTAACCGCTCAAACTAAGATCAAATTACTTTGTTTTAGATTAGTTTAGATACTCTCTGTTAATAAATCAGACTAGGAATTGAATATCAAAAAATCCCTCTGAACAAACCTAAATATTTTAAGAACAAAACTGGAAAGTTTGACGGAGGTGCTGCTCAAATGGAGTGTAAGAAAAGTGGGTTTTGAGAAAGTGGCCTTTGAAGTTACTATTTTCAGTGTAAATCTATGGGGAAACATTGAACCAGTGCAATAATTAAACACCTTATTGTGAAGATTTGGTCATTTATTTGTTTCCAAGTGAAAATTTTTAACAACTTTTTGCCATAAATAGTACAAAGAATTATTATGCGTGACAAGAATCTAATCTTTTCTTCTTGAACTCTACTGTACATAGATGTAACTAAACTAACACAAAAACATAACAACAGAGCAGGCAACACAAGTCAAGTCCCAGTGAGATTTCAAATAATCTAACAATCTATAATCTATAATGTTAGAAATACCCTTCTCATTTAGGTAGTTGTAGCAGCAGAAAGTAGTAGTAGCTGAAGTAGTGATAGACTACCGTTGCCGTTTTGTATTTTCTCAAACTCCTTCGTCGCCCGGTCTTCTCTGGAATAATAAATTAGACCGACCCAAATGGATTACCGGTTTGGTTCATTTCCTTTGTGTCATCTCCTCTTCCCCATTTCCTCTTTAATATTCGTATATCTAAAATGTTTTAAAACCTCCATCTAGCACAGGCAGCGGAGAAAATAAAAGTGTTAACCTCGTGAAGACTATACGCAGAAGACTATTACATGCCGTTTTCTATAGAGCTTTGGATGAAATATTGATAAAAGAACAGAATATTATGCGCAGAATCCACCAAGCAGGTATCACATCTATAGAGTTAACTTACTTACATAGACAAAACAATCGCTAACTCCAGTATATTACAATTTAAAATACTCCATTGGTTCATCGTACTGTTTTTCTGTTGCTGTATGACTTTCTCACGTTCTACAAAAAACATAATTGCGACAGAATTTCACACAAACAGATTAACGAACCTCGCGATATGATAAAACGGGACAATATAGCTTGTGTGGCGCTGTTCCAGACACGAGAAGCACAAGCAGCGTCTCAAACCTACGGGCCACATTGATAAGAATTGGCAAAATGGGAGACTTTTTTGTGTGTGTGTGTGTGGTGTGTGTGTGTGTGTGTGTGTGTGTGTGTGTGTGTGTGTGTGTGTGTGTGTGGTGTGTTTGTTGCCATGGCGATGTGGGGAGTCCATCTGCTGGGGAGCCGCTGTAGTGTGTTCCAGTGTTGTCGAGAGTATGGGTGTAGGTGCGCGTCTTTGCAGCATTCGTTTTGACTTCACGCCTTCGAGACGCTGCAGGTGAACGGGGAAATTGTTTAAATTGATAGATATCGATTTGAAACTTTTGCTGTACGTTACTGACATGAATATGAGAGAAAAGTGTATTGTGTCATTTTATGCTGTTATATAAAAATAAGGCATTTTATGTGTAAAAATGGCCAAAATTGCATATATTTTCAGCAACAAAGTCTTTGATCTAATGGTTGATATATTAGGTTCAGAGAGAATTTTGGATGTCTTGCTTAGTATTTTAATAAACTAGTTATTAGTGAATAAATCTGTAAAAAAAAAAATCAAATATTGCCTTGTTTTTTATGGTTAAAAACTTAATAAATAAGGCTAGGGGTTAAATATTGAAAAATTGTTCTGAACAAACCATCAAAATATCGTTATGCACAAGACTGTTAGCCTGGCAAACCATGATATGAGATACATTAGTTTAGGTTTGCGCCGTTGGCTGGCTTTCAAATTCGAGACTAGAGGCGGGACTAACAAACCCAACGCAAACCAATCAGAGAAACACGGA
>OMNZ01051494.1:0-15246 GCA_900303255.1 Lesueurigobius sanzi
ATAAAAAAGCAAGCCACAAGCGTGATTTGAACTCACGACCCTTTGCTTTAAAGTCATCCAATGGAGCTAATCGTCCACATGTACAGCGTTGGCTACAATATATTGCTAATAATAACTGCATTATGTACATGCATAAGTGTGGTCTAAAACCAACCATGAAAGTATGAGATTTAACTTCGTACCTGGGGGGAGGGCCAGGGGGGTACATGCCGCTTAGCCATTTTGGGCAAGGGGCATACCCTCGCCATCACGAGTAGCCTCCAGGGCTGGACGAGTAGAAAGGCCGCGGCGGTAAGCACTGAAGCCGAGGCACAGGTGGAGCTGCCTGACTCCGGACTCCTCTCTCGGGCACCCGCTACTGCCACGCCCCCCATAGTGCATAGAGCTGTTGGTCTATGTGCGCAAGTGAGATAGTTAAAATGGCAAGAAACTAATTATTTTGATTTTGGTTTATTGAATATATTAGTCCAATTGTTGATATTATAATATTAACGTAAAAAAAAGGGACAAAAAAAAGGGCAGCTTCCTCAAAAAGGGGCAACTTGAGCAACAACGTGTGAACGTCACTGAATACGTATAAAAGAAGAAGAAGTAGTAATACTATGCCACGTCAATAAATTAATTCCTGGAATTAATTCTGATATCAACCTGGAAGGGAAATACTGTACAAAAAGAGCAAGTGAAAACATCACTGTCTGGTTAAAACATTTAATCTGAGCTCTTTGCTGTTCTACATTACACCTGCATTTCTTACAGTCTCGTGTCCTGAGGCATCGCAGGTGTTTCCATCTGGATGACATCTCTGTGACAGTCACCACTACAGCTTCCTTTTGGGCACCCATGCAATAAATCAGCCCTGCTCCTCCACTCAACCACTCATTACCGAGCCCCAGATCCGAAATGCAAACACCAAGATGCCTTGACATAGCGGGGACAATGTGCCTGATCCGCAAACGGTGTCCCCCCAAAGAAAAGGTAATTTGCCAGTCTGATTGCTTTCTGGAGATAGCGTTTCATTTCACTGTCATGGAATTATGAGAGACTACTGTTTCAATTTTCACGCCGCGCTGCATCTGCTCTGGTGCCCAGGGGGAATCAGGGGCACGCGGTGAGTTTGCTTTGCCAATATCAGCCAGCGATTTTGACCTGCCGGGCTGATGAACTGCACAGGCAAATTCACTGCAGGAGCAAGGTATGGTAAACAGAGAGAAATGGAAGAATGAAAAAGAATAGTGCTGACTGCAGCCTCGACCTCCTCATGAGTGTCAAGTACAGCATTCACAGTTCAGAGGCAGAAGTCCTTGCTATTCTTATTTTCAGACAACCAAGGCTTTTCATGTGAGGAACTTTTAAGATTAAAGTGTACTTTATCGCCCCTGTGGTAGAAATGGTAAATAGTCTCGAATTACGTAGCGTTTTCCACCTACATTAGGCACTAAAACAGCCATTGCTTTTTGTTTTTTTTTCTTTGGAACACCACATTTCACCTCTAGGGCCAGGACTCACCCCGAAAAGGAGATTGTGAAACTTTCCTGGTTAAATATAGGTCAAATTAGCAGTGCCCGAACATAATAGTTTGCCAGTAGCATTCTGGCAAGGTAAGGCAAGACGAAGAACATTATTGTCTTTAGAATGGTTCGCTGATTTAGATCAGTTTTGGCAAATGAAAAGAAGCATTCACAGCCAGTTGCAAATGCAGAATTTAGGTGGTAAAAGGCTGGAAAATAACAAAGCAGCATTTAATTTGTCCCTGCAGTTCTCACAGCTGCAGTGCACATTAGGACATGGAGCCTCTGGAGGACGAGGTCATTAGATACGAGAGAGAAAAAGTGCAAATAACGGACATAATGGTCCCTTTAAAACATGTAATTACAAGAAAAAGTACAATAGATAGTTACGGCTATCCAATCACATGTAAACGTACAGTATTCTTTCATTCAAGCGCAAATGTAACACAGCACTTAAACTGCCCAAAAAGACCTACACAGCGTGGTTTTAGCAACAACAACAACAACAACGGCATTGTTGTGTCCTTGGGCAAGACAATTAACCCACCTTTCCTCCTGCGCCTGAGTACTCTGGTATGAGAATGTGAGAGTAAATGAGAGACACGATGTGGCCATAAGCATTTAACGTCACTTATTTAGACAGATCCAGTACATGGAGATAATAAATCATATAAACTAATATAAAGGCAAAGATTCTTCAGTCTTCATCTGTACTCTGTAGTCTAGGAAGTTTCGCTCTTCATCCAAAGAGCTTCGTCACCACTGAGCAAACTTGGATGGATCTTATAAAGAACCAGTAGGAGGAGTTTACCTCTAAGTCCCACCTTTCTTTGTTCTTAAGGCTAGAAAAACATCAGTCTCGGTCTCAATGACCCGACTCACACCTAACCACTGCCCATTACCTTCCTGTTGTCTTGCCCTGGACTTGTTGTAAAGGCTATAGTCGCACCTTTCTATAGCCCTGCCCTGGACTCTGGCCCAGACTCATTGGCACAGAGGGCTAGTTTCAGGTAAAGAATGCTGCAATAGACCCATTCACTCTTAGTAAACACAGGCGGCTGTGCGCGCATCAGGGCAACGGAAGTATGGCGATTGTCAAGCTACGCAGGTTCATTATCAGCTAAAGATCACGAAGCTTACTTTAAAAAGCTCACTTTAACGAATGGCAGCGGCTCCCAGATCCCTGTACAATTACTGAATGGGAGGATGATGTTAGTAAACTTAAGTCCATGTTGACTATTTCGGTTTGAACTGCCGTAAACACAACAACCTGACATTTTGATGCCGATAGTTAAGCTTAGCTTATCGTTCTGCTTCCTCACCTCGTGTAAACAATGCTGGGTATACAATCCGACGCGGTACTTCCATTGCCACGATGCGCACGCAGCTTCTTGATGACGTAGGCTGTAATTGGGTCTATAAACAGGGGCTAAACTAAAGCGAAGGCCCCCATTCCTGTTCATTGGGGTTTTTTTTTTTCTTTTTTTTTACAAAAATAGATTCTTTCATTCCCTGCTCAAACCATCTATCTTGTTTGGTTCCTCCTACTGGTTCTTTATAAGCTCCACTGGTGTCCAAGTTTGCTCAGTGCTGACGAAGCTCTTAGGATGAAGAGCGAACCGTCCTGCACTTCAACTACAGATGAGTACAGATGAAGACTGAAGAATCTTTGCCTACGATCAACGATATATTTGATTTATTGAGGTCTACCATGATTTCAAACAAAACCACATTGCCTTTAATGATGTAAAACTACCTCATCTACACCAGTGCAATTGTATACCTATACAAAGAACTTGACATGTGGCTAATAACCCTGCAGCGTTTGCCACTAGGCCTGTCAACAAGTAGCTCGTTCCTCTGGTCTCCACAGTGACTGCTGCCTCTCTCCCGGCACACGGGGCCCGCGGCTCTGCCTCTGAAGTGCCGGCTATAGGTTCTGGGCCAAGTGTGTGTGTTTTAGTGGAAGACTGAGTGCAAACCATGTCAAGCACAAACTATAGATCAGGGGTCTCCAACTGCGTTTACCCGTGAGCTACTTTTAGCAAATAAAATGGCACAGAATTATGGTTTGTAGATTGCTCTGGTGACTATGGGACTCCGGCTACACACTGGACAGCTATAGTGCCCATGATATTTCAACACAATAAAAGAATACGGATTTAGCATCTTGTTTATGCTTCACTTTAATTATCTAGATGTTTGCAGATCATGCTCAACATGTTCATAGCTCAACAGAGAGAGAAAAAAAACATCTATAAATGAGACGTGACGCATGTGAGTTGTTTTGCCAAGACAGTAATCAAATTAAATTCATCACACTTTTGTAGGAATGTGGAAAGACAAGCATTTAGGGAGCTAATGCGAAAGGGCTCCTGAGAATGCTGGTCGGAGATCTCTGCTGTATATCAACCCGACTTCTCATTATTGCACAACACACAAGTTTAATTGAATGAATCAGAATGAATGCCCCGCTGCCTCTTTCCTTTTTACTGGAATGGCACCTTGACGGATGCTCAAGGCACATAAGGTGAGCGTGGACTTCATTTATCCCATTTAGATGAAACTGAACTACATAATGTTCGGCACAATGACTTACATAACCGCCACTTCATAAAGTCCAAAGTAGTTTTGATCAGTATAAATTGGATTTGCTTGGATTAATTCCTCCTCCCCAATCATAAGCTCATGAAAGTAATATACAACAGTTGGGTTCAGTTCAGTTCAGCATCCAATGGCCAACTCACCATCAACATTTACTTTTTTTAAGCAAAGTTATAGTACTGCTGAAAAAAGTCCTGTCCATTGTCTCTGATGTTACATGTTGATAGAAACTACTTGCCAATGTGCTATTGTTGTCACTAGAGCTTCATAATTAATCAACATCGAACCAACAATGCAATTTTCTTTCTTTTCTGTCTTGCGTCTCTGGTGTTTGAGCGATAAACATGTTGACCGATCAGAATTATTGAGCCCCGTGCCCTTTGTTCTGCCGGTCAATCAAAAGTAACAAGCAACTTTGTATGCTCTGCAGTGCGCTGTAAACAAACAGCATGTGTGTCTCGTGCTGTGAGAACTGCATCAAGTTTTAATGGTAACTGCGTAAACTAGCTAAAGAAACTGCTCAAATAGATGAGGAGTTGGGGTTGGAATCAAAAACAGATGAAAGGACATACTTTGGACTTTTTTGGGAGAGAAAAGTGAAGTAGGACTAACTCTGAAAGAAAAAAATGTGAAAGAAGCTGCAGCCTGTAGCCCCAGACAATGATTAACACACAGAGCTTAGAGCGATGCCCGTGTGGCACGTTTCCCCGTTTATACAACAGACACAACGTAATAAGTTCATTAGAAAACACAAGTTCAGACTCTGACGACACATTTGCAGCTTGTGTAGTGCTCTCTGGAGCCTGTACAGTTTTTGGGAGCTTGTAGTGTTTTCACCGTGCGGAGTGAGAGACGAGCAGAGAGAGGGAGGGAAGCGAAAGTGTTGTGAGCGGAGCGGAGAGCGGCTTTGATGCAGGGGCGGAGCAGAGAAACTCAGGTTCTGGGGGGCACTGGGGGTGGGGGGCATTAACTATTAAATATAAAAATAAAAACTATTACATTATTGCATCTAAACCCAGGTAATTAGACACATTTCTACAATTTTTTTTATGCATAGTTTTTTGGGGGGGTGGGGCACCACCAAACATTTATGCTTAGGGCACCAAAATGGCTAGCAACGGGCCTGTACATCACATTAATGAGGCTGCTCCAGAACGGGTGCGGACTTATGTTCCCTGGTACCTATGTTCCCCGACACTCTAATCCTAGCTCTGTACCCTAACCCTAATCTTATCACTCCTAATGTTAACCCCTAACCTTAACTCCTAGGAAAAAACTGCTATGATTACTATAGGTACCTCTGGCGTCTAGAGGTGCCCTGATACTTCCGGGGGAACATAGGGCTAATCCCAACCCAGAACGATGCTGTTGAACTGATTTGAGCCTAGGATTATTATACTCATCATAGTAAGACAATAGGCATAATATGTTATCTGTACCTTGATTTGAGTCTATTTGACTTGCTGAAATGCAATAAACGAGGAACACAATCTACAGCCGTTTTAGAAGTATTATGCTGTCAAATATACAACTTAAATACTGTAATAGCCTATTAAAATCGCAAATCACAATTGCAACTTCTGTCCAAATTGCAATGACTTTTCTTTTGTAAAACCGTGCAGCCCTAGTTATCACAAATCTAAAATTTCAAACTTGATTTTGTTACTACAAGTGAATGTCAAAATGTCATGCTGGCTACTGATTTTTCATACCACAGTAAAAATAAATCCACAATCATACATAATTGTCCTACACTGTCTCTTTGACCATACTGTATTTGTGTATTTTCCGGTGCACTGACTGTAGTACAATATTTTCAACACAAAATTACAGTATTTTAGCGTGGGGTCTTATATCTTGAAAGAGAGAAAAGCATTGATACCAGCTCACATGAGTTCTTACAGCGGTCTGACATGAGGTTAAGTATAGAGCTGGGTTATATCTGTATCATTTTGGACAACAGTACAATTTGTAGTACCATGCTGCATGAACTTGTAAAAAATAAAGAACATATACTCCTCTTTCAAAATCGGTTGCCTGGGTTGGACGCAGCATGCGAGCAAATCAATTACACAGAGATGTATCGAGCAGCTGCCTGTGTGTTATTTCAGTCTTAATTCCAGTTGTTGTAGGCCCACATCAGAAACAGCAAAGCAGTATGGGAAAACAGATTGAACAAACCCATAGATCAACCCAGCACAGAGCAGGTGAGCACATTTGGCTTCAGTAAACTGAATTACAGAGATAAACAGACAGAGAACAGCAGGTTTGTATTTTAAGGCATATGTTTTGCAAGGATACTGCTAATGTGGACTTCCGTAATTGGTTCTATAGGAAGCCACTAATCAATAAAACTACTCCATCAGTTCAGCAGGATTTTGCTGTTCAGACAAATTGAACCCTCAGCAAAAAAACAAAGAGAACTAGACTACAAAACAACAGATAATACCGTACTGGATACAGCGAAAGCAAACTTGAACACTATAAATGTTTATTTTCCAATTGACTAGCTAAAGAATAATTTTAATAAAAAGAAAAACTTGCAAAAATACTGTATTACCATGAAAGTCCCCAAATGAGGAGAACGTGAGCATATAAAATGGGGTCATGGAGACTAAAATGAAAAGCAAAGAACCAATCTATGGTTAGTAAAATTATAGTCAATGGAATTAATATTTTGGTCCAATGCAGGCAATTTCATCAAAATCACAATCTCATCTTTGGTCACTCTCAATTATCGTCAGGTCGACAGCCTCCGCACTGACAGCACCTGGTTTGGAGTAAAATGGATTTATTAATATGAGGAAACTAATTGAGCAATATAAGGTAAAAACCAAAAGTGCTGTAAAATCTTCATAAACATTGACAGACCTACACTGCATTGTCTTTTTAATTCCTCCCTAAAAGCTGTAATAAATGTAGCCCCCGTGCTCGTAGCCATCGACTACATTTCTTTTGGCAGAACTGTAAAGCCTGCTGAGAGTCCATCCATTCCTCTCCCCCTGAGTCTCAATGACATCAGGCTATATGTGGAAGAGAACAGGCATGACGAACTGCAAATGTGATGAGACTCCTATGCCAGCACATGACTGATCGCTGACGTGTTTCTGTAATAAATATATAATACTGTGGTCAATGCAACAAATTGGACTGTACGTCTTTGTACGTGTGGGGTATTGTCATTCATATGTGGAGTAGCTCTGCACGCATTAGTATTCATATCCAATTGTGTGGCTGCATGCAAACATTCAAGATTTGCATATACAGGCATGGTTTTAAGCATCCAGATGTCTGTTTATGTTTGTGCTGTCATTATTTAGTTGATGGCCCTGATACAGGTCCATATGGACCCTGTGTTGTTTTGACAGGTTTTATATAGGCCCACTATGGACAAAAATGAGCCAAAGAGCCAAAAAACAACTCTAATTTTTGCCACACGCAATATGTTAATGTTCAGTATACGTTCATTAATAGCACATTATGCTGTTAGAGTTCATATTGGTATGAAGAAAAATAAGTAGAAGAAGGGGTAGAAGAAGTAGAAGTAGTAAAAGAAGAAGTAGAACAAGAACAAGAAATGGTTTTGGTTTAGCAGCGAGGGTTTCTTAGGAGATTCCATGAGAACACTTCCTATGGCCCACCACTTTGGGATGCAACCCAATAGCCTGGCACGCCAGCCTGGCTTCCTCCATGTATTACATACCTGGGGAGACTTCTTCTAAATAAAATGCCTTCGCTGCCTGGCCGCTGTGCATTCATGTCACATCCTGGGCTCGCCTCGATTTGAACTGCTGCCCCAACCGTGGAGTACCAGACTGTCTCCCCAAGTATGTAGTACGTACATGGAGGAAGCCGGCTAGCGTGCCAGGCTAGCAACCAACAATGTTCTTAGTCAACAATACTGTACTGTCCATAATTTTATTTGGTTGGGTCAGTGCATGTTAATGAACACACATGAGAACCATGCATGCAAACACGCCACTCCAGATTGTAGCCATTGTAGCTAATTTGCATCTGTTGTCCCACACTCACAAACTCACTCTCATTCATCCAGGACGATAGTACATGTTTTTAGTGGTAGGGGAAACCGGAGCATACGGAGGTAACCTATATGCAGACACGGAGAGAACATGCAAACTCCACACAGAAAGGCCTCGTCCGGCTCGGGAACCTAGCTGCTGGACTACCGTGCCGCCCATTAAAGGCACTATACCTGATTTTTATTATTACAAATTATGGAAGAGAGAGCAAGTAAATACATTTGATAGTTGTTGTCCAAACACATTGCTAACTTTCCTCACACATTTCAAAAACCCAGTTTCTTCATAGACATGAGTTCATGAGCACATTTAACAACTTGCGGGGTCACTTTTGGGTGATTGTCACAAAAAAGCAAGAAAAGTAGGCTGCAAACTCATGGAATAGACAAAAAATGCTTAATATCTAGGTGCACAGTAGCCTGGTCTTACCATCCCCTCGTACTCATTTCGCACAGAGGGTCTGGATCTTCACAATTGAGCTCCGTTATCAGGTGGGAGGAGTCAACTCCTTGGCTAAGGTCAGGCTAGGTGCACAATGTTATTTCTGCAAATATCTGAGTTTAGAAAACATTAAAGGAGGACGAAACCCATTTAATTCCACTATAGGATTACAATCTGGTATAGTGCCTTAAAGTCTTTAGACAAATCTCTCCATGAGAAAGTGGATGTTTACAATCTCTAAATACAAAAGGAAACGCACATATAAATCCATGAAGAACTTGGATCTGCAGCGCACAATGGACTGGAGATTTCCTTGTACGGCTGTGATAGCGTTCAGCCAACGATTAATCATCCTGCTGCCTTTACTGTACAAAGCCAAGTACCAGCAGCTTCCACCATTGTCCCCTTCTTGTGATACTCTTTGATACCGAGAGCCGAGCGGTCGGGATGAATCTATAATCAGTCAGCGCCACTGGGAACCGCACGAGAGACTGCCCTTGAGGCCTAATCTATATGTGTCCCCAGTGCTTAGAGTGGCCATGAAACAGAGCATGAGCTGAGGCGGCACTCAGCGCTAAAGAGTCAGGGGAGAGGTGCCGCGGACAAACGCTAGCTAATGCTTACCCCATGGACAAGGCAATTAAGAAGTTACTTTCAACACAAATCCAAATAATCTCACACAATCTTCCTTTTCTTCTTTTCTCTTATAGCATCAAATTAAATGCCATTCTGTGCAGAGGATGCCATTCTGACTTTACCTACTGTACATGCATCAGTTTTTTTCTTGCAAACCAAATGATTCTTCAGGTTTGGGATTGGCATAAAAAGTTGTCTCACATTCCTATCGAGCAATAGGTTATGCCCATTGAGTGAATTGATTTATCATTTTGTAATATACTAATACTTTAGTTCATGTTGTCTTGGCTTGCTAGTTTCACACATACACAGGTCTGACTATAAGAAAAGAAACTAGCATTGTTACTAGAAGACCTTATGAACCTAATCGGACTATTGTCTTGGCTTTTTAACCATGTATCCTTCCTGTCGTGGCCTGTCTTGTCTGTAAACATCAGCCTGCCCTGTGACTACAGCGGGAAACTCTATGCACTGTCCCATTTTAAATAATTACATACAATCCATCAATGCTGCTAACTCAATTCCACAAAATGAAATCTTTTTGGATTTGGTGTTATCAAAGGGGGTCATTTATCAAGACAGGTGCTAGATAGTATACAACTCTTTATAGGCATATTGTAAGTTTGGATTTGTGTATCACTATATTAGGGCTCCAAATGATATATATAAATGCGAGAATGCTGCGTGAATAAAAAAAAATATATAAATTGCTTTGTTACTGAACCCCTTTTGCACATGGTATTCGTTTTCCACTTGAGCAAACTCTCAGTATACGACCCCCAAAGTTTCCAAATTCCAGCACTGGTGAAACAAAAGGCACAGAAAGCAGTTGATGACAATACAAAGTTCAGTTATAGCCGCTGTAATAAGACACTCTTCCCGTATAACCCCTCTGAACATCCACGATGAACACTCCTCAACTTTACATCAACCGGCGGCACAGCATCATTTGTTTCTCATCCAGTAAAGTAATTGGCCGACTTTAATCTGGAAAGCGCTTAATAAAACCCCATGCCATTATCATCATCTCGGCTGTTATACGCGCTGGCTTTTATGGCTTTGCCCTCTATTAGCTCACACAGTGCATGTCTAACATTACTCCACTGAGCCGTCCCACTCGGGCAGAGGGAGACTCGGTTTGTATTCAGCACCACACGCACCACATACCAAGGGTGAGCATGTTGACAGGCCCCTACTACTGTACATGTTGTAAGACCTGGTGCTGTTTACCGGACCTTTATCAGATATTTGCTTGTTGCACTGCGGTGGGCAATATGGCGTAACACTTTTAGTAGCTTTATATTACGGTGAGAGAGTTCCACGACTGAGAGTGAGACTAAGCAAGGACTGAGTGGGTAAACGTAGATAGGTCTGACGTAGAGAAATGGCTGACTGTCACAGCTCAGTCTATGATATGATAGGCCTGTTGTTGGCATTTTTAATGTATTTATTATGGATGTGTTGTCATGGATGAATGTTTGAACATGTCTTTTTGTCTTTTTTGTTCATGTGTTTTTACTGTGCCAGCTCAGGTGCTCTTTTTGCAAACGAAGTTCCTAACGGATAAATAAAGTTGATTTGAATTTGATAGGTTGATTACTGTCGTGGCATTTCAATGTTCTCCCTGCGTTTGCTCCATTTTTCCTTTTTGTAAATCCACCCATTCACACTGTTGTACCTAGTGATAATGATCAGTAATATAATATAAAATATAAAATATTTTATACAGTTTTCCCTTACAATTTTATTGGGAATGGCTGTGGAAAAGGAGAGCATTGACTGCCCTTGGTGGCATTATTCTAACAATTTTCAGTTTATATTTTGCAAAAGGTAACTCAAATACTCAAAGTAGTGTAACTCCATTACATTTTTCAGACTGTAATACTGTATGTATTACAAACATATTACATTTTTAAAACTGTAACTAGTAATATACAGTTGTGCTCAAAAGTTTACATACCCTGGCTGAATGTCAGGGTATATAAAAACCTTTATTTCACTCATGGTTAGTGGTTGTCTGAAGCCATTTATTTGTTTACACTTTTCAACTAGAAACTAGCCAAATGTCCCTGATCAAAAGTTTATATATTGTGCATCTTTTCAGAGAGTCCGATTTTCCTGAGAGTCTTGTATTTCAGCTGAAGTGAGTTTTTCTTTGCTCCTGAACAATTTCCCTGGCAGTTGTTGAAGGTCATGTAAACGTTTAGATCAGGGACATTTGAGCAGTTTCTGTTTCATTATGATTTCAAAAGACTAAACTCAGTTCTTTGGCAATAACTAACTAACTATGAGTGGAAAAAAAGGCTTTATTGCTCACTTGTAGAGAAATATCTCATTCTACAGATCACTTATAGTAAGTAAGTAAGTAAATTTTATTTATATAGCACCTTTCACAGACAAAAGTCACAAAGTGCTTCACGACACGGCTTAAAATACATAACATGATTACAAAAAAAATCTTATGTTGTGTTATGCTTATAAAGTATTAAAAAGTCAATTAACACTTGACTTGTCTGCAGTGTGTTTGGTGAACTGTAAAGGCACGGCCCCCTATAGGCACCGTCTATAGTCCATCATTTAGCTCTCAGGCTGTAATATGTTTGTTTATATGCCGAGCGGGTCATTGCCGAGTCGTAGGTCAGCATCTCTGAATAGTTTCCACGGACAAACAGAGAGACCAGGCAGAGGTCTGAATCATGTTGACATGTCTCATACTTCATTAATATGTAACATGTCTTCTCTGTCAAGACCCCAGTTTCCATCAGCAGGGTGTCACATAGGTGCTATTAAATGTGGTGTCTCTGTCACTGAATGGCCGTGTGCACCAGTGTTTCACAAACAGCGTGCACTGGTCGAGGTTCGAAGACTGTAAAGAATACACAATTATAGTAGCGAGAGCATCACATCTTGAGCAATAAGACAATGTAAAATTTGAATACCATATTGCAACTACAGTCATTGGTTCAAGAAAAGAATGTGAGTAATTATGTATTCAGCTTTTGACCTGCTTTGTCTAATTGTTGATCCCTGGTACGCCAAAGCAGTGTTGTACTCTCAACTTCAAACCTAACATTTCCAAATGCTCTTCAGTATGTTGTAACACTGCTACCTTTTATGGAAATGTTGTGCCTCCATTAGTCGTCAGTGACACTCAAACATATGCTGTTTATATTGGCAGCCGGTTAAAATGATTTCATTACAGCGCGTAGCAAAGTAATGGTAATTAAGTTGTTTGTACTTGGCTGGCCCATTATGAACCACTAAAGCACTTTATGCACTAACTGTGGCGTTCCTCTTTGCTGCTCGCACATTAAGTCAGCAGTTTCTGTACAGTAGGTCAGACAGCGTCCTCCGAATTTCAATGCGAGTACAGATTTGCAACATGCATTTTTGATGGGTCAGATGAAATACACTGCTGCTACTGTAACTATTTAAAGCAGGGGAATCCAACCTTTTTTTTTTACCTTGTGAGCTACTTTTGCGTCACAAAAGTGGCAGCGAGCTACTTATACTTCAAAGAAACACGTGCAACTAGGCCTCTAGGACTGCCAAGATCATTCAGTACAATAAAATAAAATGAAAAATAAAACTTCGGGTTTATACTTTGCTATATTCACCTAAATGTTTGGAGATGTTTTGATCAGAATGACAGAAATGCATCAAAGATTTGACTCATAAAGCGTATGTAGAAATCCGGTAACTCCCAAGAGATCGCTGATTTATAGACTTGTTAGATGATGTGCGTGTAGTTCCCATTAGGTCTTTTATGGAAAGATACAAACCTGATATTAGTGTATTTAACATTTTTTTCCATGAACAAAAGCAAAGGCACCATGCTAACCACTCATTCAGCCACTGGGTCACTGAAGGGTCAAATACACACTAAACCAAGGTTGTTGTTTTTTTCCTGCATAAAAGGTTCCAGTGTTGGGTGTAATGGCATTTTTCCAGTAATGAGTAATATAACTATTTCCACAGTAAGAATGGTGCTCCCCTTTCTGTCTAAGCAGTGCAGGCATTTATTTTATTATGGCTTGTAGAAGAGGAGCATCCCTAAGATCCAGCTTTTTTTTCAGTTTAGTTCAATGTTTTAGGACGAGAGAAAAAACAGGAATGGGGCAGCAGTGACAATGATTGGCTGAGTGATGGATTGTGCAGGGGACCGATCAGAGGTGGTGTTGGGCGGGGCTAGGCGTGTCATGACGCGTTCATTGGCTTAAACATGGCCGTGTTGTTCGTTCATCTCCTAAACTGGAACAAATGCTATAAAGGTGGATTTTACAGATATATTTTATTATTTGAAGACCTGCTGCTGAAAGACGCAGAGTAAGTGCCCTGTAAGTGTTGCTCTCCGTGTTCGCTGCAGTTGTGTGTCAGCGGCTGACCTCAGATTGGTCATAGATTGAAAGTGAGTGGTTCTGAGAGCTGTTAGTGATTTTGTGCCTAAAACAGGCGTACTGTATACTGTAAGAAGCAGCAATGAGTGTTTTCCTGCAGATTTTTTTTTTTGCATGAACCTGATATCCCACATGAAAGTCGGAGAAAAGTGAGATCAAAAGTCCTCTCTTATTCTTGATCCTATTGCTTCCTCCTCCCCAAAATAAATCAGAATATAAACACACTAGACAGATACATGTTTTGAAAATAAAAGTTTATGTTTGGACTTAGGGAATAACTAGGGAATATACTAGGGAATAACCATATAACAAATATACTTTTTTGAGTGTTCCATGCATGAACACACATTTTTGTGGGTATATCAGGTTCATGCATGGGATTTTCTCATACATGAAGCAAGGCATACATGCTAGATGATACTGAAAAATAATCAAAAAAGGTTGCTTTTATGACCCTACTGTTGTAGATATTTTACACATGAAAAAAATATTCAAATTTCCTGGGCAGATCTTTCATTTCAAGTCGCTAAGACCGTCTGGAAATTGATCCAGGTTCTGAATCCCTGCCGGTAACATTGAGTGGCATAAATATACTGATTAATCCACAAACAGCTTTCATATGATCATCACATTACATCAATCAAGAGAACACAATGGGCCCGATCTTGCAGCGCAGCGTAGATGTCAAGTGTAGGTGACAAGTTGCAAACGTACATGACAGTGACATAGACTGCGCCGGTCTGACAGGGGGCGGAGCTCCAGATGAACGAGGAAGAGTGAGGCGTGGACTATTGCAAGCCCCACCGCCCATATTCGTTCAAGGAATATTGATAGGCTAATATGAATAATCGTGAAGAATAAGCACAGGATTAATAATAATAAAATTAATAACACATAACAATAACAACAATAGGCCACTAAAACGAAATTATTAATCAACAGACATTCAGCCTTTTCCTCATGAGATTTGCGCCATTTAACTGGCCTTTCAGTGACGTACAGAGGTGTTACAGGGCTATTGCTCAGGTGATACTAAGGACACATGTGGTACAGCGCCTAGCATTTGTTCTTTCACGTGGTCGTTCTACTCCAGGCTGATCATGGCTTATTTTATTTAATCGTTTTGTTTTTACGACTTGCACAAGTATTAATATAGTTTTGGTTACTGCCCCGCACCCCGGTAAATGTAGAACTACACCTTATGCCTAGGCGTGAAGGTGAGAATGGTATGTGTGAATCTGCTGCCCCCGTGTGGAGACTGCGGGTCATTGCATGGGCGTTGGTGGCTCTGTCCCAGGCGGTTCGAGGTGTAGGATAACGCGAAGTATAGGCCAGTATTTGTCTGGCCACGTGCTTTAGTGCTTTTCTGCGATTGTGAGTTGAAACCTGTCACCTGCGCCTACGTCCTGCAAGATCGGCACAAATGTGTTGTGTGTATACATTATAGATGTATTGAAGAGTAAGCCATCAGCATCGTTGAAAACATGATAACATGATAAGTGCAATTATAGCACTTGAGATTGATCAAGACAGAAATAAATTGATCTCAATTACATGTCATTTACATATTTATCCCATTTTAATTACTGTCGCTTGGCCTGTCGAGTTGGCCTGGTCTCT